>PVIY010002739.1:0-123058 GCA_004026745.1 Myrmecophaga tridactyla | reverse complement strand
GGCTCTTTCACTCTTTCCAATGCATTTCCTCTTTTAAAGGATTCCAGTAAACTAATCAAGACTCACCTAGAATAGGTGGAGTAACATCTCCCTCTAATCAAAGGTTAATACCCACAATTGGGTGAGTCACATCCCCATGGAGATAATCTAATCAAATTCCCACCCAGCAATATTGAATGAGGATTAAAGGACCTGGCTTTTCTGGGGTATACCACAGATTCAAGCCAGCATACTACCTTTCCCTGGGACCCACACATGCATCCTTTGCTCAGGATCAGAGGTTTCGGCCTGGCCATATTACACAATCCTCTAGTAGATAGCCAGTGGATGCCTTCCCCTATTGTCCTGAGCATTATGTACATATACACTGGACACAGTATGATCAAGGTAAGCATGTTTCATGGCATCTGGCTCACACCCTGGCCGGGAGGGAGTGAGGTTCCTCTACTATTGCACACACACACCAAACAGGGGTGCTCTGTGTAGAACATCTCCCTGCATCGCCCCGGATTGGGACCGCTAGCTCTGAGGAATTGATGCGCACTAGAGAAGTTAACTCCTGTGTGTAAATAGACCATTGTCCTGCTTGTAAACCTGGCACCTGTATTGGAGTGGGTTGGTATCTTTTTATGTGCTCCCCTCTTTCTGACTGATAGTTTTAAATTTCGTATTTAATGAACTTACAAGGAAAAAAAACATGTTTTGGAAGCTTTGAAAGTATGTTTTTAATCACACAGATGTAGAATGAATTACATGGATGTATGGGATAAGCAGCTATAAGGGAGGAAAGGAGAGACCCCTAAAACAATTGGATTTTATTTTAAAGAACTGATGCATGTAATTGTGGGGTGCTGTCAAATCTGAATTACACTATGGCAGGCCAAAATCCATAGGGCAGGGAAATTCCTATAAAAGAGAGGCTGAAATCTTCAGTCCAAATTTTTTAAGAGAAGCCAGCATGCTGGGCAGTTGAAGAGAAGAAGGTGGTATAGTCTTGAGGGAATAATTTTTTCCCTTGTCCCCTGGTTCATTGCTTTCAGGCCTCCAACTGATTTGATGAGGTCTACCCACATTATCAAGAGTAGCTTCCTGCACTTTAAAAGCTACTGATTACATATGTTAATCCCATAAAAAAATACTTGGAAAGAAATATCTAGGCCAGTGTTTGACCAAAACAAGCGAATAACATAACCTAGACAAGTTGATGTGTAAAATTAACCAATCCCCACCATGGATCAATGACCATACCCAATCACATACAATCCATGCTTCAATTCCAAGATCATGAATGTATCCTTTGGGACTTTAATAGGACAATTAGGGAAGGGGAGAGCCAAACAATTCCATATTTTATGTTACCCAATGAAATTAATATAAAATATTAAATATACTATTTTATCCATGCCCTTAATTTTTCTGGCTATCCTTTGGATCCAAATTAGAACATATTGAATGAATAGCTATTTATTAAATCATGTAAGGGAGTCATAATACTTATTTTCTTTTAAAAATAATTATAAAATAAATTATTCTATGATCCCATGCCAAGAGTCTTGGAGTTACCATTGCCCTTTTCTTTCTTTTTGACATACCACGTACAGCTTTCAGCAAATCCCATCATCTCTACCTTGAAAGCTTATCCAAAATATTACATTCTTTTTCCCATCTCCCCTGTTCCTAACAGAGTACCATACACATTGTTTCTCATCTGTATAATGGTTACGTCCTTCCAACCAGCCACGCTGCTCCAATTTTTGCTCCCCGTCTTATCCTCAGTTTGTCAGAATATTTCAGTTATAAAGTAAATCAGCATGGCTCACTTCTTTACCTCTGTTAGGCTTGTACTCAAATGCCACTTTCTCAGAAAAGCCTTCCATGTCCATTTTTTTACAATATAAGTCCCCACTCCATCACATCTTATCCTTCTTTCCCATTTTAGTTTGCTTCATAGCCATCAGACATGTTATATTTTTAACTGCATATTTTTCTGCTTCTTCTCTGTGAAAAAAAAAAAACCCACTATATCTCCAGTTTTGTTCAGTTTTGTTTGCACCTCTGTTTCAGCAGCTAAAATGGTGTCATTTAGAATACAAGTACATAATAAACTATCTGATGAAGGAGGAATAGAGTTGTAAATATCCAGAATCATATTTTTAAAATTGACTTCCACATTTTTAAATGCTATAATAACTTGGTGAAATATTCAGGATTAATTTGATCTCATTATGTAAGTTCTTTCAGTTCCAAAGGAAAATAATGTATGTATCAAACCTAGATTTTAAAAGTTTTATTTCAGATGATAATGGATATTACCTTTGTCAGCAATTGTCTTGTTTTCTACCTACAAAGAGAGATACATTACTCCATTTTATATTATTTTCTCAATCCAAGCTTATTGTAGATAGAATATTGCTCCATAAAATAACTATTTCTGTTGGCAGAAAACCTACCTTTGTGGGTACTAGAGTTCCACATGGGGTTTGGCCTTTCTCAACACAGCCTTGGTATGATCTCTTTACTCATTCTGCCAACCATCACAAAGGAATGGATGGAGTCCATTCCTCAATCATTTACTTTACCAAATGGCACAGGAATGTAGAATGAACGGGTAGGAACTGGTCTTTGATGAACTAAATTATTCTTTGTTGACCTAAATAAAGGAACTATGTTTACCTATATTTATAAACAAGTGCTTTCATTTTCATTTTGGGAAAAAATTATTCTAGGAATTCCTGCCCCTAAATAAGCTAATGATTATGGTAGTAACTCCTGAAAGCCTGTAATAAACATCTATTCCAAATAGTTCTCCTAGTTTTCCTCTCTATAGCCACTGTACTTGCCTTACTTAAAACCTGACTATAGTTCACTGCTCTTTCTGTCTCCTTTCTTTACTAATCCAGCCTCTATATTTCTAATGGAGGCTGAGAGTTACATCTCCATAGCTTGTAAGACAAAGTGTGCTTATGCATTGATGGTATATAAAGCTCTCCATGATCATTTACTTTCTCACATGCCCATGTTCCTCAGTCTTTGGTGGTCTAATCCAACTATTAATTGTTTCCTGAAATACTATCCTATCTAATTTGGCCATGTTTTTTTCACATGCATTTCATCTGCGGGACAATTCTTTTACCTCATTCCCAGATGAAAACCTCCTGCTCATCCTTCAACATCAAACTGAAATGTTTGCATTTTTTGCATAAATCATGCACTGCTTTATTACAGTTTTTTCACACTCATTACATTTTAATTTTTGACATGTTTATAAGTATCCATCTCAATACTGTGTATTAAGTATTACCTTAATGGCAAGGGTTGTGCCATGCTCGTTTTTGTATCTCTAGCGCCTATCAGAGCCTATTTACTTATAAAGTTAAATAAACAAACAAACAAAAAGTTTCACAGCATTTGTAGACTCACTGAAATTGTATAAAATAATTTTGAGTATATGGGAAAGCACATTGTATCCTATAACTTTGTCTCAGGGAGGGCAGTGTTACTAGATTTTTCCTCAAAATATTTAGATGGCAACTTGGCCTTTATAATGTTACCTTCAATCAGATTATTCCAAGAATTTTTAATATTCACCAGAACCAAACAGAAACTCTACTTATTGGTGTCTCCCTACTAAAATCCTATAATATGTTAAAATATCCAATTTAAATTAAATTTGTATTCTCCATATCACTGAGTTATTCTTTTCAGTGTGGAAAATTGAGAAGCAACTATATTTCACTGGCTCAAAATTCAGAATTTACCCATTTATTGTCCATTCAATAGGCCATAGCTGCTTCATACTAGAATCAAGTCAAAAGGGGTTTTATGTCTTGCACTGTTAGGGGCCTCACTGTCTCATATAAATTGAGAGTGAGTACATAATAATGTTGAAGGCTTGGATTTTATTATCTCAGATGAATTGGTTGAGATAAGTTCATTGTTCTCTTCTCTTCCTTGTCTTCCATCTTCCCTGCTGCATAAGGTTCCAAAAAAAAAAACAAACAAAACCTAAGAGATCATCAAGGTAGGGGAAGCACAAAGTTCTTATGGGTTCTCATGAGGGATGCCTTCCTTTCCTCTGGACTCAGTAGTTCTTACTGGCTTCCCTGATTTGTACCAGGAGATGCCGCTAAGGAGGCTCTGGGACTGGAAGATTCAGCCCCTCAGAAGGCCCTGGGGATTGTGGGTGAATGCCCATCAGAGGCCATAGGTCTGGAGCGTATGTTCCCTAAGAGGGCATTTGGATGGGAGTGGCTCTGGGGTGGAGGAATCCTATTAGGGGTCATTGTAGTTCTTGGGATAGAGGCTCTCTTCTTTGGTTGTTCAGATCTTTCACTTGAGGTACAGGTTCAGAGGACTATCTCTGGGAGAGAAAATGAAGGCTGTTTTGAAGGGATTAGGGTTCACCCTTGTGATAGAGCTGGGAAACAAGGAAAAACTCTCCTGGGACTCATCATCCTCAAGAGTGGGAGAGGGCTGGGCTTGAGTTGGGTCATTGCAGACTAGCAGATGCTCTTCTTCCTCAGAGGAGCTTGCTTAGGCCTCTTGCCCCTCTATTTCTTCCTCTTTTAAGGACTCTCCTTTGATCTCAGAGTTGTCTTCTCACTGAGTTGGATCAGATGACAACTCTTCTTCAGTTCCTGAGACGGATTCCCTATCACTCTTCAATGAGCGTGCAGAGGGATTGGTAGGTGAGATGAGAAGGCTGAGACTGCAGATGTTTGAACTGGGGAAGAACATCTGCTGATGCTTGATAGTCCCTTCACCACAAAGACTTGGCTGGAATGTTGCTTCTCCAGTTTACTCATCACTTCATAGAGATTGTGTTTCAGCTTGCTCATCTCCTTACAGAAAACATACTCAAGTGGGAAATCGTTTTAGAAGATGGTCACATAATAGCCAATATAACTGTTGTAAAGATTTAGGCAGCTCCTTCAGAAGTTCCTGGTTCATATCTTCAAACATGATCTGGGCTTTGTTGAACTCTTCCTCTGCCTTGGCAGTCTTGGATTCATATTTCTTCTTGGCATTCTGTACCACCTCCAGGTGGTGTTGGCCACTGTCTTAGGCAATAAGTCTCTGACCCCACTTAGTGATTCTCTCCTTCATCTCATTAACCTGGGCTACATAGTGGTCCTTGGTTCTTACAGCGTGTTAGCCAGTTTCTCCTCATAGTCTTTCCAAAGAGGATCATTATTCCCTGTAATGGCCTTCAGCTCCTCCTGACAACCCCACTCACTACTGTAGATCTCCTGCAGGGTTTCTGACACACTCTTTGAACTTTCATGCATCACTTCTACTGCACTAAGGAAGTTCTTCAGGTCCTTGTATAGCTTGTGACCTTCTGCCTGTTACTGATAGAAAATGTCTGCACTTTGTTCAAACATTCATCTTTGGTTTCCACAGATCCTCCATCTGTGGTAGTATCTTCAGGATCTGCCCTTTAGCTCACCCCTGGCCCTGTGTGTGTCAGGTACACCCAGAGGCCCAGAGAAGCAGGCTCTGACAGAGTGGGATCATTTAGCTGTATTTTTAATCACCATTATTTTGTTTTCATCACCATAAGTTGCTCTGTTCTTTTTTAAACTTTCTGATATATTTTTTTCAGGCATCATCTTCCTTAGATCTTTTAGTTCTATATCCAAATTTGGTTCATTTCTATCTATATTTTCCTTTAGCACCTTGAATTTATTTAAGAGACTTGATTGAAAGTCGTTTATTAGTTATTCCCCCTTTGTGTTTCCTTTGAAGGTTTAATTTGTTCCCTTGACAGAACCATTTCTTCATGTTTCTTTGTATGGTTTGTGACTTTTTTGTTGATATCTGGGCAATTGATTGTTTTGATGTGCTAACTCTGGAAATCAATTTCTCCCTTTTGCCTAGGGTTTTAGTATAGATTGTCTATGTGTTCAGGCTCTGCTTCAGTGTTTGGTCCAGTTTATACTGAACCTTTAGAGAATGCAGTGTTCAATATTTTGGATTTTCTCAGATTTTTCAGCAATGGCTCCTTGCCCTGTGCATGTACAACAACTGTTAATAACACACTATTATATGCAACTGTTTTCCCTCAGGAGTGGATTTCCTGTCCTATATCTGTTCTCTGTGAGTTCTTTATTATCTTCGGTTTTCTTTTCTTCTTATTAATTAATTCATTCATTTTGTTCTCTTTGTTTTCATATAAATTTTTCTCCCCAGCAACTATGTTTTATTCAGCTTCTCATGCTCTGAACAGCCTTTTCCCTCCAGCTTTCATCCTTGGGTTGTCCCACTTTCATTGGTTTGGTTTCCCTTTATTGTGTGGCTTTTCTGTCTCTGGACCATGAACCAGATGGGATCAGTGTTCAAGGATACCCGATATTTTCATTAGGTTCCCTAGCAATTAGAGACCAGGTTGGGAATGTGCAAAGATTTCAATAAGTCCTGCTATGGATCACTCTGCTTTCCAGGGGACTGCTTTGTATGCTCTTGCACACTGACTACAAAGTCCCCACCTTGAAATCGTGTGGGCTTGAGTCTCCATGCCTGAAGGTTCAGTTACTCTAAGTCACTGTAGTGGGTGGCCCTGTGGTCAGCAACTGTGGTAGGACATGTTGAGGCTGGATTGTCACCACCATGGTTTTCTTAAACTGCCTGAGACCAAGTGTGGGAGAGGGTCCACACCAGTGACCTACCTCTTATGTGTGTTTTTGTGCAGGTTTTATTTCAACTCAGTATTTGAGGAGTCCTTCTCCAGTACCTATCATCCTCCAGAGTTCCAATTAAATTGAATCTGCCCATTTATTTATCTGTCACTATGAGAAAATATTCTTAGGGATATCTTATGCTGCCATCTTGATGACAACACTTTAAGAAGGTTGTTTCTTCCACTCCTAAATGTAAACAGAAGTGCATATACATATTATATAGCTGTTTCGTTGTCGTTTGTTGTTATTTTGCCACACTACATATGTTAACATACATTTTTTTCTCACTTGACAATATATGTGTTCATCTCTCTAGATAGATATATAACATCAATCACACTCATTTTCATGGTCTATTTTAACCTACCATTTATTTAAATATTCCTCTATTGATGGACCTACAGCAATATTCTGTATATACATATTCTGATATACAGGTGCTTTTATTTCTACAACATAAGTTCACCAACATAGAGTTTACTATGACAGGATCAAGGACAATATTAAAGAGTAACTGGATATATAAAGTAGGAGATTAGATATTTAAATTTTTAATGCTACCTATATTCTCCATTGGTGGTCTTCAAACATCAATCACTGTTTATCACATCTAAGGTAGTAACATCATTCTTCATAATATATACTATTAATATTTGTGATACCCAACTGAATCCTAACTACTGCCATTTTTTATTGAGTTCATTAATTTCCTATTGCCAAATGTTGCTTTAATGTATACAAAATAGCATTTTGTTCCATTCAGATGTCACTGATCTGTTACTGAGTTGTTTTTTAACTTCCTCACTGAAGACTAGAACCATTTTAAAAAATATTTTCCAGTTTTTAACTTATATAATGCTACCTGTCTTTGTGTTGTTTACAGGATCACCTAACAAAGACTTAGAGAATTTTCCCAATGGTTTCAAGATTCTCTTTTAGTAGTTACAGAAAGATGATTTAGCATTAAAAAATAACTACTGTAGCCTATATAACATGAAACTAAATGATAAGCCCAGTTTTACCCCTCTAAAAATGGCTCTAATCAACAATCCCAGAAAGCTGGATATTCATTCATTTTATTATCATTTATGAAATTTAAAAATGAACTAAGAAAACATAATAGGTTTGAATAAATCCCATTTCAACATGTACAACACTGATTTTTTTTAAAAAAATGCTAAATTGAGCCAATTATCAAAATAATTTAAGCTTTCTTTGTGATTTTCTTGGGTTACTGGGCTATCTCAAGCAGTTTATACTAAGTGGCCTTGGGTCTTCATGGTATTTTATGCAAAGCCAGAAAAAAACCTACATTTCCCTTCTTGCCAAAATATACAAATATTATACTGAGAAAGCTAAATCCAAACTTTTGTCATGAGATCTATATAAATTTATTTCTGAAGGATTTGGTTGAACCTTTCCTAGCAAAGCAAAGCAGCAGTTACCTTCGTGTAGGTTTCTTCATTCTTTATACATATTTCATAATCTGTTTCCCTATTTCTTGATTATATTTTTTTATACCTAACATCAAATATTCCCTTGCTTTGCAACTTTGTAACTCAGGGGAATGGTTTGATCGAACAAAATGAGAGGATTGCTATTCATTTCTCTCAAGAAAACTTATGTTCCAATACCATAAATATCAGAAGCATGTGTTGATAAAATGAATGGCTTCCCAATCCTCCCTCCCTAGAAAAACATGCAATCAGAAATATCAACAAAAATAAGACACAATGCTACACCTTGCTGTTTATAATTTTAAGGGATTTAGATTTCTTGTAGTCCTTTTAAAAATATCTTCTCAGAGTTGTAATTTTAAACATTTTATAGTTCTGTGAACATACCAAATTGAATTCATATCTTCAGTTCAGCAAACTAATATAAGTTACTACTTTCTCAGACTATTTGATAATCTTTAATGTGGAAGTAGAAGAACTTGATTGGTTGGGAACAAGATTATCTTGAAATGACTGAATGGGAAAAGGTAAAAGCAAGCAAAAGATTTCAATATATGGAAGGTGACAAGGTGCTGGAACATTATTATGGAGAAACAGCACTCACATTTAAAGCTGTTCCTGCCTTCCTGACTGGATAATATAGCTGAAGGCTTTAATATAGTGATGGGTCCTCATCACCCAGATTTTTTAAGAAATATAGACATTTAGTTCCCACCAAAAACATCCTGAATCAAAATGTGACCTTTTAACAAGATCCTCAGGTGATAAAGACACATTTGAATGTTTGCAAAGCTTTGACTGGATCAATTTAATGATGGCAATGATGATGATTTTAATATCAACAGCAGTCGTACACTTAGTATATGCTAGACCTGTTTTAAGATCTTTTTGTTGATTATTATCGTATTCAGCCCTCCCCATAATCCTATGAGTTGGGCAATGTTATGATTTCTGTTTTGTAGATGATCTCTGATCTCAATGACCATGTTACATTGCCTTTACAAAAATCAAAAGGATTCATGCCAAGAACTATTAGCATGATTCACATGTATAAACCCCAGAGAATAATTTTCTTTTGCGTGATGTATTTCAGAAAGAGGAAAGCAGAAATGCTTTTTGTTGTTTAGCTGGTTGATTGGTTTGTTAATAGTTTATTGTGGTTTGCAATTTCCTTCTGAATTTAGATAAGCATAGATTACTAGTTTCTTCTATCAGATAAAACAGCAACAACCACCACCACATCAAAAGTTTAAGGACGGAGTGCTAAAAAATGTTGCAAAGTCTAAACTTTGATTCAGACTCAAATAGGCTACAAATAATGGAAGTCCTTTTTCCTCTTATTAAAATTTAGTGCACACATTTTACTCTTAGGAGAAAGGGTTGTATAAAGGAAGAAAGTCGTTTAAATTTGAGGATAATCCTTATGTTTCTCTAAATAAACCTTTCAGACAATTCATTTCTATAATAAATATGAATTGAGGGCATTACTTTTAAAAGGATAGATTACTGAGATTTTTTTTCAGTTCCTTTTGATAAAACTGAATAAACACTCTTGGCTTGAAATAATATAAAACTAAAGATGTTTAAATGTGTTGACTATGAGTACCGAAAAACTAGGTTAGAGTCTAATCAGAAGCTTTAATGTGAAAATATTTCTAATTTGTCACTGTTGTATTCTCTCATAACAATGACTTCTTCAGTCCCACCTCCTATTGTTTAAGAAATTTCCCTTGGAGGTACTGCATAACCAGTGATTTCTCCCCCCCCCCATTTTTTTGTACTTTTATTATTTTCATTTCATATATTTTAACTACATATATACAGACTTGTAGTTAGAGGGAATAGAGAAAAAATATTCCTTCACATTCCTTAAAGACTTAACTGTTTACTTCATACAGAATCACATATCTTACAGTCAAAAGGGAAGAGATCATATTCTCTGGATACTGTCCTGATTTAAATATGATTAATGTTCCTCCTGAATTGATAAGTAGAGTGCCTTCCACAGTGAGGGCTGTTTTTATTTGATTAACAGGAGGCTTAAAACGAAGAATCAGAAGAGAGAGCAGCAGCTCAGTACAGTTCAGCATAGCACAGCAAAATACAGCAAAACTCAGCTCAGAGCTCAGAGCCAGCTCAGACACAGACACTTGGAGATGTAGAAAGGATTTGCCCCAGAGAAAGCCATTTGAACCCAGAAGCCAGGAGAGAAGAGAAACCAGCAGACATCACTGTGTGCCTTCCCACTGACAGAGAAAGCCATCTGCCTTTCCTTCAAAGAATTGTAAAATTTGTAGCTAAATAAATCCCCTTTACAAAAGCCAGTCCATTTTTGGTATATTGCATTCCAGCTGCATTTGTAAACTAAAACAGAGATACTGAACAGTAATAAATAATGATATAGCCACAGTTCATAAACAGACAAAATCTAATTCCAATGACTGAGTGTAAAGCACTGCAAAATGCTCTAGGCTCTAACACAATTTTGTCCTTTTAGTTCCTTCTCAAAGTCTAGAATCAATAGATTAAAGAATTGCCTCCCACCCATAGATCCTGCATAGAATTCAAGGGATGGGTGGAAGGAATGCTGATTGTGGTTGGGTACAATTGTTTAGGCTAGACAGAAGGCTGCTATACTGCAAAACCCAAATCAGTGTGACTTCTATCAATAAGTATCCCCTCAAGCCTAACAATGAATTTCACTTTCAAACCAAAGTTGTGAAGAGAAACACTTGATGGATAAATAGGAATTAGGTACCTCAGCAGTATGAAAAGGCTTTCAAAGGAAAGCTGACATCAAAAAATATTTCCTAAATAAAAATTAAGGAATGAAAAAGTTAGTTTAATATACGTTCCTGAACAATTTTGATTTCAATAGCAAAACTAACTACTTTATAGGCAAATGCATACTGCCTTTTATTGACAGAATGCTTTACTATTTATACAGCAAAAATCATTATTTATAGTAAAAATGACATTTTATGTGGTATCTGAGAATACCTTATGTTCCAATTCGCTAGCTGCTGGAATGCAATATACCAGAAACGGAATGGGCTTTAAAAAGGAGAATTTAATAAGTTTTTAGTTTATAGTTTAAAGGCTGAGATAAAGTCCCAATTAAAGCAAGTCTATAGAAATGTCCAATCAAAGGTATCCAGGAAAAGATACCTTGGTTCAAGAAGGCCGATGAAGTTCAGGGTCTCTCTCTCATCCAAGAAGTCACGGTTTCTCTCTCAGCTGGAAGTTCACATGGCGAGCACAGAGTCATCTGCTAGCTTTTTCTCCTGGCTTCCTGTTTCATGAAGCTCCCTGGGAGGCGTTTTCCTTCTTCATCACCAAAGGTCGCTGGCTTGTGGACTCCTGCTTCTCATGGCTATGTTGTTCTGCTCTGCTCTCTCTGAATCTCCTTCATTCTCCAAAATATTTCCTCTTTTATAGGACTCCAGAAACTTATCAAGACCCACCCAAATGGGTGGAGACATGTCATCACCTAATCCAGTTTATCAACCACTCTTGATGAAATCACATCTCCAGGGAGGCGATCTGATTACAGTTTCAAACATACAGTATTGAATAGGAATTATTCTGCCTTTGTGAAATGAGATTTAGATGAAAACATGGCTTTTCTAGGGGACATACATTATTTCAAAAAGGCACACCCTATCACATAAAGAAAAGTAGCAGAATAACATTTTTTTAAATGTATCTTTTCATATCACCTTGTTGTAACCAAAAGGATTCAAGGCAGTTAAGACAATGTGCATTAATTAATCTTTATTATTGAAATATCGTTATTATAGTAGTTTTTAAATACATTTGTATTCATAATTTGGTTTGCAGTTTTGGTTTATTCTTGGCTTTTCAACAGAATATATAATTCACTTCGAATAGGATTTCCCTGTGTTTTATTTTATTCTTACTAATAGGCATTTATCTAGTAGCTAAAATTGTTAAAGTCAAAGAACAAAGGAAACAGCGAGTGAAGACAGAAGTATCATTTTTCAAGTTTGTTCTCTCAGTGAGGGGATAAAGATAATGCTTTCTCTTATGACTAAGATTGCACACATGTGCACACACACAAACATATATTTCTCAGTGGGTTTCAGCTGGCTCTACACTTCATTTTGATAGTCTCCACTTCAGTATCATTTTCTTCCTTGGCACCCTTACAACCATTTCACTTCCTCAGAATGCTGGTTTTCACCGCCTCAGATTCACAAGGCATTCAAACTTTCCAGCACTTTTCAACTCATTCTGCTTCTCTGGCTTTCCTTTACAAGTAAGTGGAGCACCCTAAATTCCTATTGTGCAGTACTGATTTCAGAAAGTGACTTTCTAATGACTGAGAGACTGTCCTTTAGGAAATTTCAATCCCCCCGCCCATCGCCACGGATCACCCTCCTTAGCATTCTTTCATACTTCAGCGATACTTTGTCTGGGAGTTCATTTAGAGCAGTGCAGCCAAATGGAAAGGGGGTTGAGCTGAAAGTCAGTGAAATGAGGTTCCTGGGCTGCCTTTTGCTCTGCATACTCACTCACTCTGTGGCTCTGAACTTCCCAGGTTAGTAAAGACAAATAGAATCTCATTTGCTTTCCACCCCATACTGTGTTCCCATTCTTATTCCTTTTTGTCCTCCCTCCTTTTTACCCTCAAAAGAGATTTGAAGCATAAATTATATATTATGCATAAAATTTGAACTCCTTTGTTATAAGCACTGCATAGTTCCTAGCAAAAGAGTGACAAAGCAACGTAATTCAGAGAATAGATTCTTCTATACAATACATAATATTATATATGTATTATATATTATAATACCTGTGAAGGGACATGAGGGGAAAACAATATATTTACATGGAGTCTACCCTAGCCAGGTGTTGTGCCAGGCTCCTTAATGTTCATTATTCCATTTGTGGAATTATGTTACATTGTGACATGAGTATCCTATCCAATGTTTAGATAAGCAGGCCTAAAATCTTAGTTATCTTCATTAGTTTTTTAAATTCACTGGGATAATGATTAAACACAAGTGTGGGTCACGTTCTGGGGTGTAGGAGGGCAATGGGGGGTAACAGCAGAGACTATGGGCTTCCTTCTGGGATGATGAAAATGTTGGTTGCACAACACTGAGAATGTACTAAATACCATGGAATGTTCGCTTTAAGATGGTTAATCTTATGCAATGTGCATTTCATCTCAGTTTTTAAAAAGAACTGCTTAAATGGGTTATAGTAAGATTATTTTGTCCAGAAGACACTAAAATACTCAAATAATGCCCTGAATGTTACCATTCTGTGTGAAGTTCTTAGTTGGGAATACAGCTGAGAAAAACAAAATGTGAAATTCAAATTTCACCTGAAGTCTCAGCCTCAACCCCCCATACAGAACTCCATTTCCCAAGTGGATTGGGCAGAAAACCCATTACATTGCTGGTAGGTAGTTTAAGGATGTCCAAGCCCATGCAAGCTGAAAGTACCACTTGGCCTATTGTCCCCCAGTCCCAAATCTTGACATCAGTCTGAGAAAAAGACAATCCAAAGCACAATTGAGAGTGCCAAGGAAAAAGGAGAGAAGGCAGTTCCCTCTGTTTTGTTTGAATTATGCCCTACTATTTACAAAACACATAAATCGTGAACAAGTGATTTAATAATTCTAAGCCCATCTCCATATGTAAAAATGAGGACACTAATAACACTTTCTTGGTAAGGATTTTTAAAGAATTAAATGGCCTAAAACATATTAGCAAACATTAATAACATTAGTAGAGTCATTTTCAGTGAGAGGGAGGACAGTGGATAGAGCAAACAGGAACTCTGCCCTCCAGGGAACAGCCCTGCCCCTTGTCTCTCTTGCCATGTGGAAGAGGGAAGTCTAAAGGGACCATATCCCAGGTGCTGAATTTTTTAATCAGACTTGGTGAATGCAGTTCTTGGTTAGCATTGGCACTTAGAAAATCCAGAAACCTGGCCAAGCAGATCAGCTACTCCTCTTCCTTAGTAATGGAGAAGGAACTGAATGGAGCCTTTAAATTTCCATCTTTGGAGCTTAAGACACCAATTGTATTTCTCTTCCTTCTTTTAGCTGTTGCCTCTATGGCCTTAATTATGTAGGTCACTGCTGTTCTAACTGAGAAACCAGGAGTTGGTTTTGTTGTTTGAGTTTGTTTACAATGTGGTCCTCTTTATTATTTTCTTCTCTTTCTCTTTTGGCTTATGTGTTCCCTTTTTTCTCACTCTGAGTTTGCCCACTCTCAAAATAACCCCCAAATTTACAATCCTGTGTGTATGCTTCCATATTTTTCTCTGTGCTAGTATAATCCTACAACACACATGGAAGTGTGTAACTTCTTAAATAAGTAGAAATGTTTTTACCATCATTCTTCATTTTTTTTTATCTTTCTTCTTCTCATTCACTATAGCTTGTAGCCCCCCATGCTCACTAACTGAGTTAATTCTAATTACTTCATTTTGATGGTTTGATAATATCTCAGGATTCAAATGCATCCTAATTTACTCAAACATTCCTCTATTGATGGAATTCATTTGTCCCCCTTTTCTTTGTTATTTACTTTTTTTTGTAATGCATGAAGGTATTCACAGATTTCATCTTAAATGTCATTCTACAAAACACTCTTGTATATGTCAGTAAAACTATATACATTCCTTTCTATGGCACATATTTCTGTGACTGAAACTGCTGTGTCAAATTATATATATTTTACAATCTACGATGAGTGCACTTTCACATGGATTAAAAAGCTTGGGAAAATCCTTTTGACCGTCATAAACTGAATTGATGGCAGATTCTGTGTTTCTAGAATATGGCTTTTCTCGTAAAGTAAAAAATCACCTGATGTGCCGGTTTGAAACAAACCAGAAAAGCCGGGTCCTTTAATTCTCATTCAGAATTGCTGGGTGGGACCATTCTGATTGTTTCCATGGAGATAAGACCCCCCAATTGTGGGTGGTAACTTTTGATTAGAGGACTTCCAAGGAGATGCATCTCCAACCATTCAAAGTAGAGTTGGTTACTGGAGCCCTTTACAAAGGAATTATTTTGGATAAACTTCAGAGCCACCATGACTGACAGAGCCACCATGACCAACAGAGCCAACAGAATTGACAGAGCCCTGGAAAAGCCATTAAAGAAGCCAGGAGAGAAGCTAGTAGATGTCGCCACGTGCCTTTCCAATTGAGAGAGAAATCCCAAATATCATCAGCCTTCTTGAGCAAAGGTATCTTTCCCTGGATGCCTTAATTTGGACATTTTCACAGCCTTAGAACTGTAAGCTTACAACTTAATAAAGTCCCCTTTTTAAAAGCTGTTGCATTTCTGGTATATCGCATTCCGCCAGCTTTCAAACTAATACACTTGGTATTTAGATCTTGTATATAAATGGCTATCAAGATAAGCATATATAATATATCAGACATTTAAGAGAATCATACATTACAAGTTTCAGATATATACACACTCACATGATTTACAAAATTCAGTAAAATACAAATAACCTAATCTGGATTATTTAAATATTTGGCAAGAGACAAACTAAAGACCTCCAGGTGAAGAGTGACAGAATTTAGCATTTAGAGATGAAGCAGGTACAACAGAATATTTTCTATTTTCTGAAGACTATTTATTTTCTGCTCCTTCTTCATTTTAGTCAACATGTACTCTCTCCATTCCCTCAGGATATAAGGAAAGTACAGCATTTGCATAATTACTTTTTTTCACCAAGAAGCTTGCAAATACTCTAAAAGGTTTGAAGAGTCAGAGATACTTGACTAGTTAGAGATCACTTCTTTAGTTTCTTATAGCAATACTGACAGAGAAAATACATTGAGAAGTGAAGGAGGCACTGAGATGAAGAAGAAGATCAGGAGTTCTGGCTGGTGGGAAGGATGCTCAGGATGCTAGTGGAGTTTTTGCTTACCATGCCATGATATTTTATAACAAGTAATATTTGTGATATGTGTTGACCCACATCCAAATGACAAATTACCTAATAATAATGAGGGACAATAAGTTTCATCTGCTGAGATATCCAAGGTATAGTCAGAATTCATTTTCAGGACTATATTGACAGTGTACACTCTGTACTGTTAAGGTAATTTAAAAAGACTTATATTTGCACTCCACAAAGGATGACTTTATCTTCACTGCAATCAGTAGTATTTATCAACTCTTAGCTTGAAACAATGTTCCTCTTCTAATTTGTCTTGAAATCTAATTTATCTCTTGAATACTCTAGGGACCACAGATTTGTTGATGTAGCTTTGTATATTTTGTACATTTTGTAATTTTGCTCACAGTGTCCATAAGAAACAAGAAGTTGGGAATGATGGATTTATTGAGCTCTTTGATTTGAGTTGAGACTATGTAAGTGAGGCTGTTAAATAATGTAGCACAGGTATTTTCAACTTTGATGATGCAGTTTATCCATTAAAGGAATTAATATGATTTAAACAAAAAATACTTTATTAGTTGACCCATCATATAAATATCCAGTTGCCCATTATAATACCACAAAAATATATTTAGATAATGGGCTAAATAAATATATTTATCCCATTCAACAACAAGCATGTTCCATTACATGAGTCTCTTGCTTAAAGGGCAGGAAGTGGGTAATAAGGTTATTCACTTTTAAGATATGTATGGTGTGCCCCATGTAAGTTCCACTGGATTGGTTAAGTAAAGTGATAAAATGAGCACATTTAGGGCAAACCAATGGAGAAGATCATCAGACCTTATCAAGAATCATTTTAAAAACAGCTTGAAACACAATCACACAATGTGAAGTGGTTGGCTGTATATTATCCATACTTTCACCCAATAATACAGGCCTGTTTTAATAAATAATACTTTCAGTCAAAAAATTGTAAATGATAAGGAGTGGAAGCTTTTTGAGAACATGATTTAAAAAAAATCAGATATATGGGTAAAGAGCAATGCATTAGGATAGACAATATCTTATCTGATAATGTCAGGGCCAAGAAATTTTAATTTTCAAGACTGAAAATGAGCCTCATCTGATCTTTAGTTGCCTGGCCTAGTGGCCAACTGGTTTGGTGACAATTCCTCCCTTTCTCCTAGCTGGAGGGTTAGTACCCTATTTCAACTTTCTTAGAAACTTATATTGATACTACAATTCCCTACAGTCCACAAGTTCTCCAAGCATAAGGGGAGCTGGCTTCCTCAGACATTTCAGTAAACAGATGACACTTATTGGAGAAAAATAAAAATCTGTTTATCCCCCAATTCTACAAAAGAAGTATAATCTACTATGGGGGCGGGATCCTACCCTCAGAAAGTCATTCCATATGCAGCAAACACCATGGCCCTGTAATGCATCTCCTGAGAATGAATGGGAAACTATGAAACTATATACATCTCAGGTGGGCCATGGTGGCTCAGCAGGCAGAGTTCTCGCTTGCCATGCTGGAGACCTGGGTTTGATTCCCAGTGCCTGCCCATGCAAGAAACAAACAAGCAAAAAACTATATATATTTCTATCTTGCTGAAATTGATCTTGTAAATTTTCCTTTTGTTTCTAACAAAACTTACGAATTATTTCATGATATGTGGTGTTCTGGAATTTAAACAAAACACTTGCACATCCAGTGACAGCCTCTCAAAAAAAGTCATGGCACAGAATTGTAAAACATAAAAAAATTAAAAGTACAATGTATTTTTACTTTAAACATAGTATTTAACCTAAATGTATAAATATATATGCATTTATCAAACATTTTATGTGTCCAATGATTACTGTTTACATCCTCACCCTTATATTAGCCAGAAGTCCAGTGCAACTTTAGGATTTCCACTTGTTTTGTTTTTGTTTTGAGGGAAAAGAACATAAAGCCACTTGTGAAGCAATATAACTGCTGAATTTTACCTATTCACTTTACACTTAGCAAGGCATCAAAATAAGAGCAATTTCATAGTGACTCAATTCTATTGTTTTTTTCTTAGTGTTCACTATGGCTTTGAGAGAACACCTTCCCTTTTACATTCTCATTTTACCTGTTTACATAATGTTTAATAAATTATAAGTTAGTTTATGACAAGATTTAGTGGTGTATTCAATTTTGTGAGCAAGCAACTGAATTTTTGCAAGTAGTTGTAGATGAAAGGAAAATTGAGAAGCATCGATATGTCATGGACATCAGAGAGCAGGTTTTACGAAGGAAAAGAAACCTTCATATAATAAGTTGGTAAAGCAGAAAGTGCTTAAAGGAGCTCTTCTTGTATGTGGAATAAAATGTTAAATATTTAATAATCATTTTTCTCAATAAATATTCATCTATGCTCTATGTATACTCAAATATAGATCAATTGATATAACTGCACAGCTGTTTTCTCAAAAGCAATCAGTAGTTTTTCATTTAACTATAATTTCTTGGTCTCAAACTTTAGCCTCCACAAGCTGTGCAATTCTGAGCATTTCATAAAATTAATGTCATCTTTCCTCTTGCAATGTTATCATGGTAAATATTCTTTCAAGATTCTTCCTTCTTGTCTCTACTTCTCTGTATTTAACTGCAGTTTATATTTATCATCTGTCCAGCCTCTCTTACTATGGGTATTCCTGAACATTCTTTCTCTTTTGAGGTATCTTTTTTGCCAATCTATTCATTATGAACAACCACTTAATGCCATCCTTAAGCTTCAACCAATCCTCAAATTCATCAATGCATTTCCAAATCTTCAACAGAAATGAAAACTCACAGCTATGGAATTTCATCAAATAACGAATATCCTATAAATCAAAGTTTATCATATTATTCTCCAACTTTGACCTTGCATTTCCCTTTCAAGTTATCCAATATAGAAAGTTTGGATTTACTTTTAATTATTACTATCTATTTCTACTTTACAAAATGTGAGCAGTGTCAAACACCCTCTCAGTTTTACTAATTCTCTTCCTCATTGCCTCTTCTTGATTATGTCTAGTATTAGTACCTAATTTCTTCAATAATAGAAATAGTTTCCAACTTTGTTACTCTTGAATTTCAGTCCCTCCCCTCTCCTAGTTCATTTTGTATATTCTTGCTTGATTAGCTTGTTAAAGTTATGTGTCTGACCTGTTTTGGCTCAGAACTTTCTAACGTATCATTTATTCTTCTAAATAAAATCAGATATACAAGATCCTCCTTAATATAACTCCAATGCACCTTTCAACTCTTAACTATCATTCTTTCAAGTTCTCACCAAAATGGAAAAGCTCATTATTTTCTGTACGTTTCTTCTTTATTCACATCCCTCCTTGAAAAGTCTAAATGTTGTCCATTCTTCAAGGCTCAGTAAAAATTCTACATCAACAATAACATGTTTCTCATGTGCAAAGAACAATTATCTTTCCCTTTTTCAAACTCCCTAGATCCCTAACTATCTAACTTTCGTCATTTTACGTTTTTCTACTGATAAGTGGAGATTAGTAAATCACCACATATTTCCCCTTTCAAGTTTAGATTATATTTGAATTTTGCATTTGTGAATATTTGTACTTTGAAGATTTGATATGTGTTAAGTTTGTGATTAGAGTTTGCCAATATTTGTTCTTATACGTGGCTTATCTCACCAACTATAAATTTCTAAAAGAAAAAAAAAGTTGCTAGATCATCTTTTGTTCTTCCATAGAACCTACAAATGTGTAGAAGCTTAACTATCTTTTAGATTAAGTGACTGGAAGATTTACATATATAAATATATATGTTATATATATATATATATATATGATACCTAGGATTTGATTACAGGTTCATTGTTTAATTGTTCTTTAGTTTAGAAATTGTCCATTTCTAAGAACAGTAGCCTGGACCTTCATAACCTGAAAAGTTTTTATGTATTCATAATAAAGGAATTTTTTTTTTTGAAATAGTTCAGCCAGAAAGATATTGCTCGTGTTGGTTCAATGCAAATCATTCTGGTATGTGAACAACTTATATTAGGTATACTTTATTTTCTGAGACACTCCTTTTTCTATCTTCCCAGCAGTTATAATGAAACACTGAGAAAATTAGCCATAAAAATAACTCATAACACTGTTATCCTTATATTTCAAAAAATCTATGTAACTGTGAGGCAAAGTACTGATAATTAGTTCTTATTCCAATTAAGATGATATAGAATTTACTCTGTCAGCAATATTCACAACAGGAACTCCCTGAAGCTTTTGTATAAGTACTAATTACCTTGTAGAAAGATTTTGGAAATTTAAAACAAAAAAAGACCGAATCTCTTATTTTTCTTTTAGTCTTGAATATATATAGACTTCAAGAGAAAAAAATCTGTATCTGGAATTAAAGGTAAATATTCTTTATTATAAAAAAACGTTCTTTGTGTGGGCCAGTCTGTAAGTTCAAGGAAAGCTGGGTCCTGACTTTGTAGGCAGAGAAGAGTCAAGTAGTTACTGGTTACCTAAAATTGGAAAGGAACTGTGTGACCTGATAATCAAGACTGTACTAAAAAAAAAGATTTATTGCTTCATCAATCCAAAAGAAAAAAGGCAGGCCGTAGATATATATCCTTGTCCATAATCCAAATGGGGTCTAAAATACAAATGGATAATTGGTGGGAGATTGACTGATCTCTAAGTGTGACAAGCAAATAGAGCAAAGCCATGAAAGAAATACCAAGAATGCAACTACATGATCACCCTGAGAAATGGATTTCTATGTTATAAGGGTGAATAGGAGAAAGAAAATAATACCTTGGTATGTTTTAGAAAAATGACTTCCTTGATTCATACTGAATAAGCATCAGAAATGATTCCAATATAGAGGTCACAGCTGAGTCTCTAGGTGTAAATTAAGTATATACATACCAGTGTTGAGGAACATGAGAAAAGAAAGTCAATTAAATATTTTTCTCAAATACCTCCCTCAAGATTCCAAAAGATAATTACTTGTAGGTCATCTACCGATTCATTAATTTATCCATTCACTTATTCCTCTTCTGTTCTCTACCTTTATAAAAACTGAAAGGAAAGCTTCACACTGGCAAGTGTGAACTAGGTCCTTTTAGATCATACATTACCCCTTGAGAACAACAAGGAGCTCTAGACAACACACACACACACCCCTACCTGTTTGAAAGATTAAGAAAGCTGCAAATTCAATCCAAGCATAAAAGAAGAGAAAACTTCTCCCTACTGTGGGAGAGGCAATTGGAAAGGAACAATGCAGCAGAGATTTGAATATATGTAAACACACACTACACACAAAGCATGTAGACCATTACAAGCCTTGAATATTTGAATGTGAGGGACAATAAAGAAAGAGGAGGCAAATTTAAAACCAAGTTTCTGACTTGGACATCAGGGAGATGATAGTGCCATTCACTAAAACAGGAAAACAAGGGAAAATTTGTAATTTCATTCTGTATTTTGGAGTTGTTTCATAGAGGAGGAAATAGATGAATTTCCTATTGGATATGGTAGTTTTATTAGTTTTCTAATGCTGCAGTAACAAACTACCACACTTAGTGGCTTAAAACACAAGAACTATTGTCTTGTAGTTCTGTAAATCAGAAGTCCAACACAGGTCTCACTGGGTGAAAAGCTAGATGCCAGCAGGGCTGCTCTCCTTTCTGGAAATCCAAAGAGAAAATGAGCTTCTCTGCCTTTTCCAGCTTCTAAAGACCACACACATTCCTATCGGCAAGCTACTGGTATTCGCTATAGCTTTTAATTCAGTTGTTCTCTTTGACAACATTCCCTTACCAGGTTTAAATAAGTTGGCAAATATGCCAGGGGCATCTCCTTCTCTTTAATAATAAAATGCCCTAGTTTTGGGATTAAGTCCGACATATAATGATTAAGAATCACCTTCATTTCCTCTTGTCATTTTCAGGGCAAAGGTTGCTGAAGTCTAACTGCATTCTAACAGCTTGTTTACTATTGGAGTAAAGGTCATCTTAATAGGGCAAATTATGCTAAAGAAAGTATGGAGGAGTGGGTAAATATCTGGCTGTGAATATTTCAGATCTCCATATATAGTCACATCCTGACTTGAAGATTGCACATTCTCAGCAGAGTTCTAGGCAACCATGAGCAGTGCATAGCTCTAGATAACTATGAGCAGTGCATAGCTCCACCAGAGCTTGGAGATTCCCTGAACGCTGACACGGGTGATTTTCAGTCCCATCAAATAACCGTGCAATTGTTTATTTATCATGTATTTGGTGATCGTATATTTTGATATAAAACAACTGGGTTTTTTAGTCACAACAGTTTGTATTTGTAGCCATCAGTTTTAATGCTATTGTATTGACATCTAAAATGATGGATATCCTTTGGGGACTATGGATCAGAAAAGAACTTGGGAAAAATTATCAGAATTTTCAGGGTAAGAGAAATTATTATTGATGCAAGTAACAGGGAAGACTCAAGGAGCATTTACTGAAAATATTGACAGTTCAAGAACCAAGAATAAGATTTTCGGGGGATAGTGAAATTCTCTTAGAATGAGTTAGCCTCCTCCGGAATATAGGACATTTTAATACTGCTCAGAATTTTCTAGCAACCCTTAGATCTTACTAGGATGGAATACAGCATTATGCTTTCATCAGTATCTGCATTACTATTGTATGGGTAGCAAAGATTGAAATGAATCCTGACTATTTTGATGGAATAAAAAGCAATTTATGTGAAGGGAACTGATAAATCAGTGAAATATTTCCATGTAATAATTCCCTCCCAAATCTGTGGTTTACAATAATCACTGATTCTTACTTGTCTGCAGGTCATCTTTCCAATGACTGATCTCAGAAGTAGGGGTGTGCTCCATCTGATCCTTCTTTTGGAAGCACCAGGTTGTCACAAGTACGTTCTCTTAATGACAACAGAGGTGCCAAATGGCAAGTAGAATCATGGGAGGCCTCTTAAGATGAAGGATCAAAATGTCACTCATTTAGTCATAGCAATTCCTATGGCCCAGACCAAAGTTGTACATTTTGTGGCCAAGATGAGTCAATGGCATGGGCCTAGCTGAATTCAGGTATACTTCCATCTACCTCACTGGGAAACCTGCAAAACCAGAAAAATATAAGCCAGGCTCTGAAAAAGACAAGAAGAAGAGAGCCACAAGAAGGATTTCAATCAGAACCTCATATAGAGAATCTCATGTAGGCAATACACTGCCTACCAACCAGCTGGGTTCTTCCTGACTTCTGTCAGTGTGTCAGTCTAAGAAGACATAAATTCCAGAGAAATTCTAATTGCCCTCTTCAAGGTCACACATACCTGTCCTTAGTTCCAGAACTTCAGAGTAGAAGTGCCCTTAGCCATGCAGTTAATAATTTCAGTTGGGCCACAAGTGAGCAAAGAAGATAGTTCCCCAATGGGAAAAAGGGAGATACTGCTGGGCTGTTAAAAATAACTGATGTCCCCTACAAGTCCGCTGAACACATCAATATCCAGTTGTATATTTTCCTTTTCAAAATTATCACATCTGGGTTATAATGTCAAGGTTATTGCTAATATTGAGACAAACAGATAAAGTCTTAACAGAGGACAGATGAATAAATGAGTTCAATCCAGCAAGGTCAATGAACAAGGAAAAAATATGGAATAAAGTGTAATTCTACAAAAGAGAATTTCAGGCACTGTAAAACTTACAGGCCATTTACAAAAAGTTTTCAGTTTAACTGGGTCTCTGGTGACTTGGAAATTAAAAGCGATTTTGCCAACCTCTGTTCTGCCTAAAGATAGCCCCTCCAAGTCATCCTAAAACAATTCTCTATCCAGTCGGGGGGAGGGGCAGGAGGGAAGAATACCCCCACTTGTTAGGTAAATATAATAGAAGTAATCCTATAGAAAATTAAAGGATGGAAACCAAAAACAGGCATAAGTAGATACTTCCTTTCTCTTCTGGGGTTGTACACTGAAGACCTACCTCCAAAATAATTATTTCATTCAACAGATTATTTCAAGTGCGTACCATGTGTTAAAAACTTTTTAAAGGCTATGGATATATATACATCCAGCCATGGTGGGAGAGGAACAGTTAAAAATTCCTGACCTTCTAACAGGAGATTGCATGTCATTGCAGTAAGCCTTAAATATATGAGATGTCCAAACTGATTTATCATGATTCACTGGCGTTCGAAATGTCTGAAATATTTCATAGAATAACTTCAGCAATCCCATTCACTTCAAGGAAGGGCACCAAACCCAGAAGGACCTTTTTAATCTCCCCACAAATGGAGTTCTGAATTCAGGGTAGATAAATGAGATCAAATCAAAAGACAGCTAAGCTTTTCAGGAGTGATCAAGGAAGAAAATACTGACCATGATCAAGGACTTAAGCAAGCATAGGAATATTAATGAGCTGCTGATTAAAACATTATGTTCAGATTTTATAAAATTTCCCAGCAAAGGGATGAGGAATATGGGACTAATCTGTCAAAATACATACTCACTGGGACTCTTATACTCTGTAAAGAAGCCTATGATGGATCACCACACAAAAACCCAAGTTCAGAAGGCTTCCACTGATTGTTAAAGAACTAGTAGTTTTGAGATATGAACTTGAGGAATGAGTACTTCTGAATAATGCAAAGAATAAAATGATTTTAACATGTCCTTTAGGACTTTATCATTTTAGAAGGACACACCAAGACTTATTCAGGGGGTCTTCCACATATTTTTAAATCATCAAACACTTCAAACATAAATGTACAGAGAAAATAAAAAGTTATACATATTTCCATCATCAAAATTAAATATCTGATAACATTGTACCATATTTGTTTCAGATCCACTTTTTTTTTAATTTATGGTAATAGAAAAGATACAGAGAAAAATTCATGTTTTTAAGTTTATTTCTTTAAATGGATGTAATGTATATCACATTATTGTTTTAATTTACATTTTTTTATTGCAAGCAGATGTATCATTTTGGAAGTTAGTTAGGCCATTTGATTTATTCATCTGTGAATTTCCTATTCATACCCTTTGCCTATTTCTACTGGGTTGTTTTTCTTTTCTGTCTTATTGATTTGGAAGAATTTTTTTATTAGTCTATGCTTTTATTGATATATTTTACCTGTGCCTTATATTTTCATTTTGCCTAGCATATATTTTAATTTTAATGTAGTAAAAATGGATACTTAAAGTAATACAGACTTTCCAGATTTATTTTTTTGCTCAATTAAAGTTTGTGTGTGTTTGTATGTAAAGTAAAAGGTGGGAATCTAATTTTGTCATTTTACATTTTTCTAGCCAATAGTCCTATTTCCATTTTTAAATAGATCATTATTTCCACAGTTGTTTATATTTTCACTTATGTCTTATTTCTAGCTTCATTATAGTGTTTCACTCATTTCTTAGTTCATCCTGGTACCACAAACATGGATTTTAATTAAAAACAACTCAGTAAGTTTTTATATCTGGTGCTGTGCTTCCTGCTCCTTTTTTCTTCCCTCTTTTTGTTTCTTCCTTTCCTTCCTCCCCCTCTTCTTTCTCTTCCTTGTCCTTTACTTCTACAACTTCAAGACATATATTCTTTAACTATTGGTTCCCATATGCTTTTTAGATTCACATTCTAAAATTTCACAAGCAAAAATCTGCTAATAGTTTCAATTACATTCCATCAAACAATAGATTAATCTTTTAATAGTTTAATATAAAACTATAAATGTTTTATGATCTATATCTGTCAACCTCTTTGAATGTTCTCTGTAAAGGTTTTACACATTTTGGTTAAACTTATCACTGGATATCTTATTGTTCTTTCATGTTGTAATTACATATTTTAGTGATTTAATGAGCACTTTGTTATATTTCAACATGCTTGAAACCCGAATGTATACCATAATCAATGGCATCTTAAAAATCAGTGTAGGTTAGCAGGTATTTCTGACATTTGGCATTGCCTGAAAATGTGAAAACCTGTTGCTTATACTGTTATCCTTTCATTCCAGCGACATGCATTGTTGTACCAAACATTGAGTTTGGTACAGCTTAAAATGTTTTTTAATTATTGCATTGCCTTTAAAAGTTAAAACAAAACTTCCTGTGTATACAAAACAACATGGGAAAATAGCAGCAAGATATATGCAAAAAATCCATGTCTAAATTGTTCAAAAGAGCGCTTTCATTAAATATAAATGAATAATTATCAACTTAGAATTAAGCATTGTATCATAGTTCAGTGGACATTGTTTTCATTTTTACTTCCTCATGCTGTATAAGGTAATGGGGTAGAATTACAACTAAGGATATCATAGCTGTGAAGCTGTATGTTATCATCTTTTAAAAATGAAATACTCTAATATCTATTCATGTTAATGATACAGTAACACATGATCGATTCTTACATGATACTTTATATTCATTACTCTTGTTAGTGCTAATAATCTGTAGGATCTTTTAGATTTTTTTATGAGGACAATTATATCTGCATATGACAGTTTTATTTGTCCCATTCTGTGACAAAAATAGATAATTGTAGTGTCACAACAATAGAAATCACAGTTGCCTGTGTAACTTTCAGCTAACTTGCTCCATGAAAGTAAGGTCTGGCCAATGTGGTATTCAGGAAAGTGTCAGGTTTGACTTCTGGGATATAAAGTTACAGAGAGGAGGTATGACATTTATTCCTTCCTCATTTTGACTGACTGGAATACAATCACTATGGTTATAGTATGTGCCATCATATTGCACCTGTGGAAGAAGCCAAAGCTGAGCATGACAAAGAATTCCTCACCTAAAAGATTTAGTGTCACAGATGAGTGTGAAACCATTACATTATTCATGGACAAATTAGTCCTCAGCTATCCACGAGACAGGAAAGACTTTTTCTCTCTCATGTAGGCCATTCATTTTTAGTGTTTTTTCAATTGCTTTCAGATGAATCAAATCTGAGGGATGTAGATTTCAATATTTAACAAGATTTGCCATTTCTTTTCCTTACATTTCTGTGTATTCTAGCTCCAGGCTGACCTCCCTATCTCCTCTTTCCAGGCTCTGAACTGATTGTTAATATCCAAATATTGGTCATTCTTGTTGATGTATTTGCATCTCCCAAAAAGATAAGCTGAATTTCTAGCTGTCAGTACCTGAGAATGTGATCCTGTTTGAAAACAGGGCCTTTGCAGATTAATCAAGTTAGGGTCAAATCAAACTAGATCAGGTGGGCACTAAATCCAACTGCTAATATACTTAAAAGAAGGCCATCAGAAGACAGAGAAACAAAGATACATGTGAAAAGGCAATGTGACGATGGAAGCAGAGACTGGAGTGATGCAGCTACAAGCCAGGGAATGCCAAGCATTGCTGGCAACCATCAAGATGCTAAGAAGAGGCAAGTAAGTATTCTCTCCCAGAGACTTCAGAAAGATCATTATACTCGCAACATTTTGATTTCCTATTTCTAGCCTCCAGAAGTGTGAGAGAATACATTTCTGACGCTTAAAGCCACCCCATTTACAGCACTTTGTTTTAGAGCTCCTAGGAAATGAATACAATCATCATTACATGGTTTCATCATTATGGAAATTAGACTGCATCTGTGACGTCTTGTTTCTATAAGTAAACTTCATAAAAATAGCAGTTGGCTCTCATGGTGTAGTAGAAAATTGTTCCTATAATCTCAATTGATTTCTAAAGCCATTTTCTTTTATTTTTCCCATATTAGGCTAAGGTGCTAGAGTTTCAGATAAAGTAATTGGGCTTTACTAGGCTTCAGACAGAAAGCTGAACAACACCTGCACATACAAATTTCCATCATCACCAATCTAAATATGATTTCTTGGAGACGCTGACTTAAGAATCTGTATCGTGGAATAGCCACTAGCTTGTTTCTCTGGTAATAATTTTGGTAGCATTGCATCCTTAGAGCATATGGCAATAAATAGATTTTACAACAGGTGTCCTCAAAGCCTTTCACTGCACTGACTAGGAACTCCAGTATGATGATACTGAGTAGAGCTGTTGATTTTAGTGTTCCTGATTTAAAAAGTATTGTTGATTTTAACTAATACTATGAATTGTGTTTGTTATACATTTTTGTAGATATCCTTTATTAGAGAAAAGTCACTTTAGTGTGTTCTTTTACTTTGTTTTTCAAATTGGCAGAAGAATCAGGTCCATGTAAGATTTGTGCTCTCTACATACACATGACTGTCTACCTTGACTTACTCCAGGTAGCTTATCTGGAAAGCAAACCACTGGAGATTCTGAGTAGAGAATTCCTGCCTTTGGAACCTGAAAGCCAGAATGGGCCATGATTGATCCATGCACTCGTGAAAACTCATCCCACCCGGATCTCAGGGTTTGGCTTGGGGAAAGTGGTATGAAAACAAAATAATTCGTGCCAGTGCCCTGTGTATGGCCTTCTAATTCCCTTATATCAGGAGGGAGAGTTTGAGAGTCTGCTGTAGAAGGTATTTCAACAAGCTGGAGTGCAGAAATTGAAAAAGGCAAAGCGGCTCATAATCAGAGCACTAAACATGTGGGGGACACTTTCCCTGAGCAAATAAAACAGTGGACTCAGCAGTTGCCATTCTTCAAATAGGAATTTTGCCACCGGCTCTTAACCTTATTTCTTTTACACATGAAAGAACCGAAGATAACATCCATTTTTGCTCTGCAGTGTACAAAGAAGGTGAACTATTAAAGAGCCTTACTCAGTATGCAATTAATCTTAGCTCAATTTACAGGAATCGTGGGGAAACACATAACAGAATAATAACCCTGCTATAGTAAAGTGCCAAAAACTGCAAAATGGAGAACAATTTATGCCAAGGAATTGGAGAATATAGTACCCAGTTTATACTCTGTCAGGTCCAAGCATTTATCAGGATACTAAGGTGGAAAACTAATGGAGCAGGGCAAGTAAGCTAACTCTGAGAAATAAACTACAGACTACAGCAGAAAATGAATGGGAAACAAGTGCCATCAATTTTAGCCAAGCCAGACTGACTATGTAGAGGTAAAGGAAAGGAGAAGTTAGCCATTTCAGAAACTGAGAAACTGAGAACACCTACCTCTAAAGTCATTAGAGAGTGAAAGAGAAGAAAGACTGTGGCAGAGAAATAGAACTGGTAAATGGGGGCAGTGCTCATCCATGGCTTGGGATTTCAATCCTTGTCTAAATCCTTGAGATAGAAATTACCCAGAATTAGGTAATTTATAAAGAACTTATAAAGATAAGTCAAGCAATAGGGAACATGTCTCAAGCAATAGGAAAAGGAATCACCTTCTCAGATAAAGACCTAAGAAAAATAGTCACAATGTTGCAGAAAAGGATGACAAGGCACTTGGAAAATGTTGAAAATAGAGAAAGTACTATCAGTGAAAGCTTTGGGAGGCTTCTATATGGATATGGGCTTTTGTATTCTGAGTAAAAAATTTCTGGACAAGACACAGTGGCCACCTTCTTTGGGAAAGAAGAATATCTCTTTGGGACACATATTTACTAGGAAGATGAATATTCAATTATACATCTTTTTGGTAATCTCCCACTTTATACCCATTGTGATATATCTTTGTTCTCTCCAGGGATTTCATATTGGCTACATATTATTGAAGTGTGAAGCTTTATATTTTTTTTTGGTGGTGGGGGTGGGGGGTTGTTGGTTAACATGAGTTTCTTAAAGGGTGAGGAACTGGCTTAATTCATCTATTGAATCTCTGCCATACCAAGCATGGTACCTTGTAATAATGTAAAAATTGATATGTAACGAGCCCTTACAATTGCCTGGCACTGCATGTGTTAGGAAGCCTCATATAATATTTCATTTAATAATCACAACAACCCCAGGAATTAGGAACTATAATCATTTCAATAAAGCACTAGAAGCCTGGGAAGGCTAACTAACCTTCCCAGAAGCACACAGCCAGTAAATGGTGAAGCCAGAACTCCAGGCCCATATTCTACCCTTTAATAGTTAACATTTAGTCAGTATTTGTAGTTAAGTGCCCAAATATAATAGATCAAAGGTCAGTAAACCTTTGCTGTTTTTTTATATTTTTAAATGGTTGGAGAAAAATAATGTTTTGTGACACATGAAAATAATATGGAATTCAAATTTCAGTAATTTTATTGGAACAGAGTCACACTCATTCATTCACATTTTGTCTCTGGCTGGTTTTGCACTAGAATAGCAGAATAGTTATGGCAGAGACTACATAGCATGCAAATCCTAAAATATTTACTATCTATCCTTTTACAGAATAAATTTACCAACTGCTATTAGACATAAAAACTTTATCTCAGTATTTCTTCTGAATCATCCTGAGTATTTTTTTTTGTGCGTGTGATTTTTTATTATTAGAGAACTTGTAGGTTTACAGAAAAAGTTTGAAGCTTTTGTTAGAGGACCTTTTTTTCTATTTCTTTGGATATGTTTTCTTCCTGAATCTTTTTTTTTTTGCTGAAATTAATTTCATGTCATATTTTCTTTCTTACTCATCTTTCATCTTTGCTATACTATCTCTACCTTCTTTTCCCACTTGTAGAAGATAATGTATTATTAAATTCCTGCCTACTATGTCTGGATCAAGTTTTTCCATCCCTTCAGAGATATGCTCTGAGGGTAGGGTGTGGATGGTTTGAGTTTTATTTGCTGTTCTTCTTACTCTTCAGTGACGCATATCCATGCCTATGAATAGGATCATCTTTCCCATGTTAAAATTTAGAAGCAATATTTAGAGTGAACTCTCTATGAGTAGTTAAGCACAGGTGTAATTTTCATTTTCCCACTTTGTCTGCAACTCATGCTTCATTGAGGACAAATCTGTGATTGTGTCACTCTCTGGAAGTAAGCCCAAATCTTGAGTTTTTGTCCACCAACAATCCCTATAGTGAGTAAAAGTGCATAGAAATAAAAATAAAAAATATTTAGAATAAAATCTATTACATTCGGTATTTTCTGCTTGCTAATCACATATTTCAAATTTTACTTTTGATTCATTGACTTAGTGCTTTAGTATCTTTCTTAACCTTTGCCACCAGTAGTTTGCAATGAGGAAGAAGAAGGAGCAATTTTGCCTCGCACCCAAGGAATATTTGTCAATATCAGAAGACACTGTTAATTCTTGTGGATTGGATTGTGTACCCCAGCCTGGACATGTTCGTGTTTTGGGTGTTCATTTTGGTGGGTATGGAGCCATTTTAAATAGGATCTCTTCAAGATATTACTTAAATTAAGGTGCGATCCGACTGAATCAGGTTGGGCTTTAATCCAGATTATTGGAGTCTTTATAAACCAAATGAAATTCAGACAAAGAAAGGGAGAGTCCCTAGGAGGAGCCAGAAGCTGAGAGTCACCAAACCCAGAAGAGAAAAGAAAAGATGCTGCCATGTACTTACACATGTGACAAAAAAGCTAAGGAACCCAAAGATTGCCAAACAGCCAGAAGATACCAAACAAGGGAGGAAGCAAGCTTCCTGGCCTCTGATACTGTGAACCAATAAATTCACATTGTTAAGCCAATCCATTATATGGTATTCATTTAGCAGCTAGGACACTGAAAGAGCTGTCATAACTGGAGGGGAATGTGGGGGTGCTCCTGACATCTAACAGATAGAGGCCTTAGATACTGCTGGACATCCTAAATGCACAGGACAGCCTCCCTGTCCCGACCCCCATTTCCGCAACCCCATCACAAGGACAGAATTCTGCTAGAATGTGTGGTGTTATCTGCCCCAAACAATTTTGCTTAACTATACTTTTCTTGGTACTCGCCAGCAATTCTTGTCCCAAAGAACCCCTATTGATGTCAACACTCTCCAAATATCAACAATAAGTGCAAGGATTATCTTAGATACTAGGTTTTTAAGAAACATTTTGAAAAGCTTTGCAAAATTTATAGCTAATACAATTTTCATAGAAAAAATATATTTCATAAAGCAATTATCCACTTAACTAATTAAAAGTGATGTTTATAGTTAACTGAGAATATTTAAAGATGGTTGAAATTTGTATTTTCTCACTTTTATCATCATTCTCATGAATATTCCAGATGCAAGAGCTAAATTAAATGACAAAACACATATTTATTTAGCACCATTTATGAAGTATTAGTTTATCTGACAGTGTAAAGAAAATAAATTTTACTACCCCCATCTCTAAGTTTGTACTATGTAGGAGGGGAAATATTCACATGTATAATCTATTCAAAAGGAAAGTGTTTATTTTTTTCTGACCTGCTCTGCATGGCAAGGTGTAACTATAGAAAAAGGAGTACAGATATCAGCATTTTCTAATGTACAGGAAATTTAATGCAGTGCTACAGCAGATATAGGAGTTGTTTATGCCACGAAATTCTTTTAGCAAGTACTATAGACCAGGTGAGACTGTAAGTGCTGGGAGTGCATCAATAAACAAAACCTACACAAAATAAATAATGAAATATAAATATGCTAATTGGTAAGAGTCTTAAGATGGAAAGTAAATTAGAGTCAAGGAGTATAAAATGTTGGGAGACTTGCAATTTTAGAGATTCACAAGACCTGTTAGGAAACTGTATCCGTTTTATATTTCTTTGTAACAAATAACCCAAATTTAGTGGCTTAAAACAGCACATTTATTAGCTCATAGCTTAAAAGTCCAGGCATAGCTTATCTGAGTTTTCTTCCCAGGGTTTCACAAGGCTGCACTTAACATTAACAGCCATGCTACATTCCTTTCTGGAGCTCAAGGTTCTCTTCTAAGTTTAGGTAGTTATAGGCAGAATTCAATTTCTGTGACTGTACTACTAACATCCCTTCACTCTTCCTGGCTGTTCGAGGGGACTTTCTCAGCAACAGGAGACTCCCGATTGCCACATGGGCCTCTCACCACAAAGCAGGTTACTTCTTCAAGGTCAGCATGAGACTCATCCTTTGACTTTTTCCATTTCTGACCTCTAGACCTTCTTTTAAAGGGTTCACTTGACTAAGTCAGCCTCACCCAGAGGATCTCCTTCAAATAAATCAGTGGGTTAGAGATCTTACTTATATATCACCAAAATCTCTCCACCTTTGATCTACGATGTAACAATTTCTTCTGACAATATATCATTACCCAGTGAAAGTCAAACAATAAGACTAACTTCAAGAGGATGAGGAATTATAATTCTCCTCTGTTCCTAGAAACAGAATAGGACAGATATTGGAGACTTGTAGAAATGCCTACCTCAACATAATTTAAGGTATCTATTTCATTCCTATTTTAATATGCTTAGGGGTGACAACCAATTCTCTAAATATTCAGCCAGGTTGATTATTCCTCTATACCTTTACCAACAAGCTTACATGGCAGAGTAAAACTCTGAACCATGCTGACTGGTCTCGAGTTAAGTCAGAATCATAGAAGATAGTTGGATATAATGTGATTTTAATTTGCCAAATGGGTAAAACATCATATATTCAGCCAGATTGATTATTCTTTCGAAGTGATGGCAATATGGGATCTTTAAAATAGTGTATTTTCTCAAATCTATTATTAGCTTACTTTGTGGAAAAAGTGGATATATTAAAAGTCATAAAAATTAAGCAGATAATTTAAAAATTTGGGAATGACTTGTGAATCCACTTATCTGAATTTCACATTTTCAGGCATTTTTAGAAAGCTAGTCATAAGTAATTCTTAATTTACTAAAATAAATATATTTTTGTAGTTTGATGATGTTGCTATATTCAATGTAGGAATAAAAACCATAAAGGGCTCTATGGAATCACCAAGGGATATAAATATTTGAAACCATTATTTTTTTTCTCCATGAAGATCTTCTTTCGAAACAGTCTTTCTCAGCTATTGGTTTGTGCTGCCAAATTCATTTAGAAAATGTCCTAAGCATGCAAAGGTTGCTATGAAATGCATTTATGTTTCTAGTTTTCTTAGATGTTTTTGAAGCAGCTGATTTGAAAATATATATGAATTTTCTTGTTTCTTGCTGTAATAAGCACTGAGAAATGGTAAATTACATTTTGCAAAGAGGTTTTAGTATAGATGTCTTTGGAATAAATCTGTGCAGATTAACTGAAGCTTAAGAGACATTTAAAATGCTCCTTTTGTTGTCTAGTACAGTGCCAGTGGGTGCTCAGTAAATGGTATCTGATGATGATGGCAAAGCCAGGGCACAGCTATTTAATAGCTTTTTATACAGAATGTGGCTGTGACTTTTTAAAATAATGCTTTTGTTAGCTACATTGAAAATGTATTTACCCTCTGTTGTGAAAGAGAAGTTGAAATCAGGCTGTATCTTCATAACACTAGTAATCCAATATAAAGTGAAAGATTTTGCCATTTATCCTGGTATGTAAAGAAATTAGATGTTTTAAAGACACTTCAGTAGAGGGTGTGGTACTGAGAAAATTATCCAGAGGTTGTCAGGGTAACATGGAAGTGAATCACAATTCTGGCAGTAATTGCGATGTCGTGTGGTGCATACTCCTTATCAACTTTACACCTCAGGTCCCTATGTCTCTCGGCTTTTTCTTTCTTTTTTTTTTTTTTAATAGAATTCTATGATATAAAGTAGCTTAAGTTTATCAGTTAATGAATATTGTGTTACTTCTTTAGAATAAAACTAAAGTTTTTTAAAAACAAGATTAATAAAGATTAAAATGCACATAAATGGTAAATAATGTTCAAATACATAGTTTTTGTTCTATTTTTTGCATAATTTATATAGTTCTGAAGACTGGAGAACCGCCTATGCATATTAGTAACATATTTATATGAAAGAAAATATAGATTGTAATTGGGTCTGCAATTGTGAAATTATATGTGTAGGAGAATTTGTGTTGGAAGAGGAGTGGAGAAGATGCATATATATTTTATTAGAACTGGCACATACATAGCCATTTTTTTGTTGATGAATATTTCATTGCATAAGGTTACAATAACTGAATACTTAACCAAAATGAAGAACCTTATTATATTACTTTAGTAACATTATCTAGAGGAAAGAATCACTAAAAATTGAATATATGAAGAATCAGTAAAAATTTCTAAATCTGCTTCATGTCTCTAACATCAAATTAATAGTACTATTTAATTTAGTGAGGCTCATTTAATACATCTAATAGATGAAATTTCAATGTTTACTGCTAATTCTCCCAAACTCAACATTGGACATTTTAAATGGGTTATTGTGTAGCTTTCTAATCACACAGGTAGCCAATAATTATAAATACTCCATCTTCTCCAGTCTCAACAGAGTAACCAGCCAAGTACTTTAGCAGAGTTGAGATGCTTTATATGGAAATTCTGGCATTTTTTGATCCACCTCCGAAAACAGAATGGTTTGATCCTCCACCTTTGTCCACAGTTGAGTGTTCCGACTAATGGTATACCTTCAGCACCATGGATACTTGACCATTGGCACATGTCCACATTGTAACATTTTTCATGTATCAGTGGGCCCTGTTGAAATGAACATTCACTAGGAATCTGCCCTGTTAAAATGGTTAAGTTGGAGTCAATGGGTTTTGATCTCAGAAGAATCATTGAAGACTACTCTCAGAACCTTCCTAATTGGCCTGGCAAAAAGAATAGTGAACCTTAGTGCCTAGACAGAATATTCTGGAATGCAGAGCTCAGGAGACTTGGGTAAAACTGCCTAGTGAACAAGGATCTTCATGGGAGGAAAGGGATTTTTAAATAGTAACACACTAAGTATTCCCTGATGGGCGCTCACAATGATTGAAGTCTAATATTTACATGGCACTTCTTATATACAAGACTCTTCTACACTATTTGATGATACGAACTTGTTTAATCCCCACAATAATACTCTAAGGACTCTTCACACCCATATTTTCTAAATGAGAGATAGAGTGGTCATGGATTGTATCCAAGGCCACATAGCTATGAAGGCAAAGACTGACCAGGTCAAGCCAGTCTAAGCCCTTAACAATAAGATCACAGTTGAAGTCTGACAACCTTCTGGTTCTAGCCTAGCATTTGTCTACAAATGGAAGGAATCCGCTCTTTCCCACTCATCTCCCACCTCCTGAAATGATGTACTTCAGGAAGAATTGCAGAGCACAGAAGTTTAAGCTAGATTTAACACATTGGAGGCACAAGTGGAAAATAATTCAAATTAAGTATCCTTTGGAAGTAATATTTTAACAATGACAGCGGCTATAGCAACAACAACAAAAATCTACTAGTGACTGCCAAAAGATTATTTTTTAAAAATACAACTACATCTTGTTCACCAGCAACTGAGTTAAAATATAAGAATTCAGGAAGTTTGAAAGCTTGGGAAAGATAGACTCAGAAATCATTAAGAAGAAAAAGCTGACATTGCTATTTTGAAATCACACTGAATAGGTATTAAGGACTTTAAAAATACTAGAGATGAAAAGTCTCTTGAGTGGCCAGGTTTTAGGAGACCCTCTCATTTTATAAAAACCAGATTCTAAATTTAGAAATTATTTGATGCATTTCCTATTTAAAAATAGGTGGGGCATATCTCCAAGGAACCCTCTCATAAAACAAGTACACAAACAACAAAAGAGGAACAAAATCAGAGCTCAGAAAAGAGCTGGGGAAGAAGAGATACTGGGGTAGCCAGGAAATAGTGCTTCTGTACCAAGGAACCAGAGCATAAATCCCTGAGCCTAGCCTTTGAAGGCAGAGGGTCAAGAGTACAGAGGGGTAGCAATAAAGAATAAGACAGTCAGGGAACTGAAGCAGAGCACAGGCATTAAAAGACACAGGGTGGTCCTGGGGACAGTTGTAAGGATCCTTAAGCTTGGGACAGAAACAAGCCAAATCTAAGAATTTTTCATTTGAGCAAAGACTCCTGGGTCAGGCTGAAATGGCCCAAGAATGGTGGCAATAACTAAGTTTCAACAGAAGCAGAATCACAGCATCTTTGGATGAGAGCTTTCTCAACATAGGACTGCAGGATTTCTACAAATTAAAATCAAGCATCATCCCAGAGATAAATATTACTAAAAAGAGAAGAAGCAAAGACACTCTGAGTATAAAGATTTAGAATTTCAAGGGCTGCACCTTGAATATACAAATAAAGAAAAAATAGAAAAAGGCAAATCTGACAAAGAGTTATTTGCTGATGCTGCACATCATGCACAGGTCTGCTGATAGCTCTGCTCCACAAAGTCACTCAGGGAACCAAGCTGTATTGGTTAATATTACCTTGTAGTCTTCTAGGCTGCTGTAACAGGTGAAGAGAGAGTCTGGAAAAGTTTGCATGGGATCTGCAATGCATCAGTTCAGCCACGTTCCATGACACTTCTGCTTATATTGCATTGGCCAGAACTAACACATGTTCCCAACTAGTTTCAAGGATACTGGGAATTGTAGGGAAGCAAATAGAATATCGATGAATATCAATGCCTCTGTCTTGACTGCAGAAGTTTATATTGCCAGAGATAAAATCTGAAATAGCCATAAAAGATTAAAATGAAAAACATAGTTGGGGATAGATGAAATGGAAGATTAGCCCTACTTTTATTAATGTGTGGGAACTGCTTGTTAATTACATCAAGTGGTAACTAACTACATCTATAGTTAACTCATCTTTGCAATAGACAATAAGCAAATATATTTTAAAAACCTCATCTTTGCAATAGACAATAAGGAAATTGAGGGTGAAAACTGATAATTATATATTTTTCTTTACTATGGAATATAACCAATGCCCTTATGCATAGTAAGATACAAATAAGAATCAATTGCCCTGGTTTCAATAGATAGGTTTCAGTTGGAAAGGAGTTTTGTCATTTTGATAATAAAATTTAAACCTGGAAAAATACTAAGAAATAATCTATTACAACACTCATTTTACAGATTAAAAATTTAAAAAATAGGTTGTGAAACTGTTAAAATGAATATTTCTAATAGTATGGATTTTTATACTGGGTAGAACAAATAGTCCTTTGACCTCTGAATTCCTAATTGTATTCTCTTTCCATAAAGCAGATCGCACACAAATTACTTTAAAGGGTGCACTATCTCCTCTATGTGATTTCAGACATTAAATGCTCTGTATAACACTAGAGGCTGATAAGAAACCTATTTCTCATTATTTAGCAGATGATCAGATTTACAATGAATCTATAAATGGGCATCGTACATAACACATTGCCATCCATGTGGGATCCCCAACAAGGAATAGCATTAAGTGTAGATAATTTTGGACAGAAACAAATTGTATACTCATTGCTTTCAAGGAATTTGAAGATTATTGGAGGAAGAACAAACAAACAAAATTTGTGAATTGTGTTAAATGCTCTGGTTGTATAGTTTTTGTTGAACTACAAAGAAGGGATATAACTCCGGCTCAGATTGTATATGGAGGGTGGGTAGGTAAGGAGTTCAGGGGTTGTTTGTCATTGAAGTCTTTCCAGATAAGAGCAGGTTAAACTTAGTCTTAAAGTGAAGGCATATGAGATCATCAATAATCAAGGAGGGTGACTGGAAAGACATTCCAGGGAGAAGAAAGAAAACTGCAAAAGTTGGAAACAGAAAAAGATATGAAACCATCAGGGAACTGTAGGTATTAAATTTTGTATTGCTAATCAAGCCTGGCAAAGTCATCCAATGATTAGTACACTATGAATTTACAGGTCAAAATGTATGATGATAGAGAAATCATAGCTAACATAATAGATATATTCATTGTGTCTTCCCAACGGCTTTAAGAAGACAATATTGACAAAAAGGGGAAAATTTATATACCTCTTTTTATGTAAAAAGTTATACATGAATAAAGACAGTTTATGTATATATTTATATTACATTATATATAGTTACATATAAAGTTTAAATACAAACATATACAGTATATGTTTCATATACATACATATATAGGGAATGCATATAGTGAAAATATTTATACATATCTATGTATGTTTAGAGAGAATTAATTTAGATATTTTAAAACAAAACAAGGAAAATTAAAAAACTTTTTAACATTTTGGAAATGACTTGAGCAGTAAATTATGCATACTTGTTACCTAAGGAATTACTAAGGATAAATGTGAAAGTATCTGATTCAAAGGAACAAAATGAGGATGAACAACTATTTGTCATGATTAAAAATGAAGCAGCTGAATGAGATAAGGTTAATTTAAGGATAATTTGACTACATACTTTTTAAAACATCTTGTCAATGAAATATGTAGGAACATATAAAATAAATGAAAAATTAATGTTTATTCATGAATCAAATGGTAGTGAAACTGTTAGACACTGAAATGACAGAGGTTATTAGGAGAGACTTTTCAGGCTTCATGATTGAGGTATCATAATTTAGGAGCTCTTTTGGGCATTAGATCTATTGTTATTTTAGGGTTTCCTAATAGGAAATTCATATTTTTAGAGTTCCAGATATATAAAAGGTATGCTGGGTTTTGGTTTGTGTTTATAATTCTATCATGACCTAAGAGGGCATTGAGGAAAGAAAAGAATCTGCAGACACCTAAAAAAAAAACTTAATCTTTAAAAAGCAGCTGAGAAAACTAAAGTTTGGTGTCCAAAGAATACTTTTTGCCTTAGCAAATTTCACAATCACATGTAATCTCTTTAAAAGGCAAAAATTTGCAAAGTAGGGTCTTTGTTGCTATTGTTATATCAGACTAATCAGAGCCAGGTATAGCACCTGGCAACAAATATATATTAAGTCAATATAAAGGGCAATACAGTCACATGGCTTGAAAATAGTGGAAAATGATCCTACCTCTCGTGTTTTATAATAAAGGAATCAAGAGTAAAGAAAGTGCTAAGGACTCAGACAATTAGGCAGGGCAATGTCCTGTCACAGAACTAAACCTTAAGTAGTAGTCTCAGATAAGATACAAACCACAGGACAGGGACAGGTGAAATCTACTGGAGAAGCATTTTGAAGTGAATCTAGCTCATAGCTATATGTTAGAGATGATGATGATGATGATAATGATGATGATGATGATGATGATGATGATGATGATTGGTATACCACAAGTATCAATGATGCTCATTCCTGGTATGTCAATATTTCTGGTTATGTCACAGCTAGGTTATAGGCATGAGGAAGCTCTTTGTATTTCATTGATCAAGGCATTGGGAAGGAATGAACCAAAGAACTGGACATGGATGACTTCATCTTGGAAGAAGTGTGAGTTAGAATTGTTTTGACCAAGAGTCATTTATAGGCTTTAGACCAGCATGTAATCTGCATTATGTTATATACTTGGACCAATGACAGCACCTCCTGTTTTAGTTTGCTAGCTGCCAGAATGCAATATACAGAAACAGAATGGCTTTTAAAAAGGGGAATTTAATAAGTTGCTAGTTTATAGTTCTAAGACTGAGAAAATGTCCCAATTAAAACAAGTCTATAGAAATGTCCAATCTAAGGCATCCAGGGAAAGATACCTTGGTTCAAGAAGTCTGATAAAGTTCAGGGTTTCTCTGTCAAGTGAGAAGGCACATGGTGAACACAGTCAGGGCTTCCCTCTCAGCTGGAAGGGCACATGGTGAACACAGTGTCATCTGCTAGCTTTCTCTCCTGGTTTCTGATTTCATGAAGCTCCCTGGGAGGCGTTTTCCTTCTTCATCTCCAAAGGTTGCTGGCTTGCAGACTCTTTGCTTCATGGTGCTGCAGCATTCTCTGCTCTCTGAATCTCCTTCATTCTCCAAAATGTTTCCTCTTTTATAGGACTCCAGAAACTTATCAAGACCCACCCAAATGGGTAGAGACATGTCATCACCTAATCCAGTTTAACAACCTATCTTGACTAAATCACATCAACCAGGGAGATGATCTGGTTCATACTGTATTGAATAGGGATTATTCTGCCTTTATGTAATGGGATTTTGATTAAAACAAGGCTTTTCTAGGGGACGTATATCATTTCAAACCAGCACACCTCCTTTCCCCTTTTTCCTGGTAACCTCAAATCTACTTTCTTTCTGCATATTTGCTATGTCTAGACATCACTTATAAATGACATTGTACAATACTTGCCCTTGTGTGTCTTGTTTATTTCACTGAGCATATTGTGTTCACGTTTCTTCTATGTTGCAGCATGTCTCAGAATTTCATACTTTCATATGTCTAAGTAATAGTCCATTGTGTGTGAATTGGTCAGGGTTCTCTAAAGAAGCAGAACCAACAGAAGATATCTGTAAATATGAGAATCACAAAGGCGTCTCACATAACAATGGGAATGGAAGACTCCAAAATCCATAGGGCAGGTTGTGAAGCTGACAGCTCTGATGAAAGGTCACAATGACTTCACAGGAGAGGCTCACTGACTGAAGAAGCAGTGAAAATATCTTTTCTTCCTCAAAAGTCTTCAACTGATTGGATTATCTTGTTTTGAAGAAGACGATGCCCTTAGCTGATCACAGATGTAGTCAGCCAGAGCTGCAATCAACTGATTGATGACTTTATAAACCAGCCTCTGGTTTATCAACTAGCCACACAAAATCCTTGCAGCAACAGTCAGGCCAGTGCTCACCTGACCAGACAACTGGGCATCACCACCTGGCCTGGGTGACCCCAGAACCTAATCCGCACAGTGTGTATGTACCTTATTGTCTTCATTCACTTATTTGTTGATGAATTATTGGGTTGTTTCTACCTTTTTGATATTGTGAATAGAACTGCTATAAACACTGATGTATAAGTATCTGTTTGGGACCTGATTTCCACTTTCTGTGGATATATATTTAGAAATGGAGTTGCCAGGTCATATGATACTTCCAAATTTAACTTCTCGAGGAACCACCATATCACTTTCTATAGTGGCGACATCATTTTAAATTCCCACCAATAGTGCACTAGAGTTCCATTTTTTCCACAAACTCACCAACAGTTTCTTTTCCATTTTTAAAAATAATAACCATCCTTGTAGGGGTGAAGTGGTATCTTGTGGTTTTGATTTGCATTTCCCTAGTGGCTAGTTATGTTGAGCATCTTTTCATTTGCTTATTAACCATTTGTATATCTTCTTTAGAAAACTGCTTATTCAAATTCTTTCCCTTTTTTAAATTGGGTTGTTCATCTTTTGACTGTTGAATTAGAGGAGTTCTTTATATATTCTGGATAGTAAGTGCTTATCAATATATGATTTGCAACTACTTTTTTTTTACAGAATCAAAACCAGGACTCTTTGCACACCAATGTTCATAGCGGCATCATTCACAATCACCAAAATATAGAAGCAACCAAAGTATAAGTGTCCATCAAGAAATGAATGAACAAAACAATGTGGTTTGTAAAAAGGAATGAAGTTCTAATGTAGGTGACGACATGAATGGACCTTAAAGATATTATGCTGAGTAAAATAAACCAGACAAAAAAGGACAAACACTGTATGATCTCACTGATATGAAATAAAAAGAATAAGCAAACTCATAGAGACAGAAACTAGAATGTAGTTTACCAGGGGCCAGGATGGGTAAGGAAAATGGGGAATTAATGTTTAAATTGTACAGTTTCTACTTAGCTTGATGGAAATGTTTTGGTAATGGATGGTGGCAATGGTAGCACAGCATTGTGAACACAGTTATCAATACTGAATTACATATTTGAGCACAGTTAAAAGGGAAATGTTAAGTTCTATATATGTCACTAGAATATAAATTTAAAAAAACATACCACTGTATAACACAATGAACACTGATTTAAAACACGGGCTATAGTTGTAATAGTATATTATTGAAATGTTCTTTCATCAGTTGTAACAAAGGTACCTCACTAATGCAAGGTGGTGATAATTGGGTGGGAAATGGAGACTCTGTACTTATGTGTGATTTTTTTCTGTAAATCTACAATTTTTATTATTTTATTTAAATATTTTTATTTGAGAAAACAATACACTTATAACCATGAAAATGGATATTTTAGTTAGCTTATCCATAAGTATATTTAAATAAAATATCCAAATAATAATTGTAAAGCCTGTGCTTGTATATTAATTTTAATAAACCAATTTAAAATTAAGGCAAGCAGGGAAAAAATCTACAAATACAGATATCAGAGTTTCTTAGATTCTAAATGTTAAACACTGACTTAAATACCATTTGATTAGCTGTCAAAACTGTGAATATTCTCAAAATATCAAGTAAAATTTATTGCAAATATCAACATTACTATAGTAATGGCCTCCGTTACTGAGCATTTTCAAGTTTTTCATTTCACGAAAATATAAAGATACAAATGTTTTTACATTTAACATATGAAAATCTTAATGACCTAAATGGATATCTTAGCTTCTATGTAGGCATATTTAAATAAAATATCTAAATAATCACTGTAAAGCCTGTGTTTATACAAAATATTTTATAAACAAATTTAAAATGACAGGAAATAAGGACAAATCTATAAATACAGATATCAGAGTTTCTTAAATTTTAAACATTAAACACAATCTTAAATACCATTTAATTAGCTATCAAAATTTTATATGTTCTCAAAATATCAAGTAGGAAGTTATTACAAATACCAATTTTGTTATAGTAATGGCCTATGTTACTAAACATTTTCAAGTTTTTGAGTTCAGGTATCTATTTTTTCTAATATTACTTTAGCTGCCTATAGATTTTATTTGTCAAATCTATATATTCTTCTCCCTTTCTCACTTTTTATCCTTTAAGTTACCCTTGGTAACACTCCTCATTTCAATACCTTCCTCCAGAATTCCTGTCTTTTTTCCATGCCAGAGCTGCCTTTACTATTTCTTGTAGGCCAAGTCTCCTGTTGGCAATTTCTCACAGCCACTGTTTATCTGTGAAGATTTTAATCTCTCCCTCAATTTGCAGGACAATTTAGCAAAATAAAGAATTCTTGGCTGGAAGATTATCTCATTCAAAATCTTAAACCACTGCCTTCTCACCTCCATGGTGCCTGCTGAATAGTCTGAGCTCAATCTTACATGGTTCCCCTTGTATGTAATAAATCTCTTTTCTCTTGCTGCTTTCATGACTTTTTGTTTCTCTTCAAGATTTGACATTCTGACAAGTATATGTCTTGGAGCAAGTCTATTGGGACTCTTTCTACTTAGAATTCGTTGGATTTGTTTGGTTTGGATGTTGATGTCTTTTATAAGTGTTAGGAAGTTTCTCCAAATTACATCTTCAACTAGCCTTCCTATCTCTTTACTCTTCTCTTCCCCCTCTAGGACATCAAAAATTCTTGTATTTGCATGTTTCATGATGTCTGTCATTTCTCTGAGTTCAAGTTGCATTTTTCCCATTTTTCTTTCCATTTGTTCTTTCGAACATTCAAATTCAATTGTTCTCTGTTCTAATTTGTATATTCTTTTTTTCTGCCTCTGTTATGACTAGTTATGTTTTAATTTGGTCTACAGTATCTTTCATCTCTGTGATATGCTATTTTTCTATTTATTATTTCAAATTCTTCTTTATGCTCTTCCAGTTTCTTCCTGATATCATTTATGTCACTATGAACAACCTTAATTGGTTGTTCCAAATTCTGTGTCCCCTTGGCTAGCTTAATTTGGCCATTTAGCTGAGACAAATCTACCTGGATCTGTACATGCTTTATGATTGTCTGCTTTAGATGGGGAATTTCAATGTTTTAATAAGGTTATTTTGTAGATTTATTTCCTTTCCTCATCTAAAATTTTGAATCTAGTTGTATTAGCTTTGAAGATCCCTTTTGGATTTGGTTTGTCAGTCCTGCCCCTTGAAACTAATCTCAAGGGGAGGAGTGCAATTCTACTTAGGGCTTTATTTGAGAGCCAGACAAATAGGTAATTTGTCAGACTGCACTTAACACTTCTCTCCAGCAAACAGGGCTCTTGATTCTTCTCATTCCTGTAGGCCCACCTGTTGTCCACTGTAGGTGCAATGTCTAGTGTTAGTCACAGCACTCAGCTCAGCCAGCTTCCTCAGCCTCACCTCTCCGTCTGCACATACCTGTGGTCTCTGGGTCTCCATGGGAGAAGGTGTGTAGTATCAGGACCCACCCAAGTCTCTTTTTCTGGTTGGATGTCAGACCAGAACCACTTTGTACACCTCTCCCTCATTTGTGGGGAAGGGACTCACAGTCTTTGCTAAAAACCCAGGTGCCCACAGCAGTGTGTCATGAGGGCAGGGAGTAGGTACCACACCTTCACTAAGTGGAGTCTGTGCACAGGAATAATACATGTTTCATGGTAGCCATGGGAACTCCCAGCTATGGAGCCAAAGAGAAAATCTACCCAAACCAGCTGCAGGGGTAGGCAGAGCTGTGACCGTGCACATTCACTTCCTTCTCTCTGCCCCAGTTTCTCTGGTTTTTCTCAAAGGGTCTCCCTATGTAGGATAGAAGAACCTCTATAATCACTTGCACCCTGGAACCACTGTCCCAGTCATTTTTCTATCGGATCATTTTCTATCGGATTTTTCTATCATTGTTGTATGGAACTGGGGTGAACTCAGCCTCTCCTACTCTGCCATCTTGCTGGAAGTCAATTCGCAACTATTTCTCCCATTCTGTACATTGTCCTTTTACTTTGTTGCTTATGTTCTTTCATATATATTAGTTTTAAATTTTGATGAAAAGTCATCTATTGCTTCTTTCTTTCGAGTCTTGATCACTGAAGTTAACAGAGGAAATGATTATGTTAAATTTAGCCATCTTGGGCTCTTTGGACCCAGTCTGGAAACAAGACATAATTATTCTCAACTCCCCCATGTAAGGAGACTTAACATTTTGAAGGCCCATGGTAGTTAAACAATTGTAAAAGGGACTGAGTAGGAAAATCTGTCCAATTCAGGGTTGTGGTTTTCACAAGCTGAAGAGACAGCACACCTAAGGCATATCTGTCAGTCCAGTTTTTATCAATACTAGAGAATGCAAGTCAATCTTTCCCTATCTGACTCCATCTTTTGGTTTACAAATGTGATAGGAGGTGGAGTGATATTATTAGCTCTCAAACTGCCAAAATATAAAGTAAAATTCTGTCTCTTAGTGAGTCATATGCAAATTTGAGAATTTTGTGAGTTAATGCAAAGTCCATATAGCTGCATACTACTTTTGCTAATGAAAACCTGAAATCAATGTTGATTTTAATCTCAAAAGGAGGAGATGCTGGAACTATGAGAATTTTTCTTTGATTTTTGAATCTCTCAAAAAAAAAATGACCAAATCAAATTAAAATATAGCTGGATGTGAAATAAACTGAATTATGTATTCAGTTGAAATAAACTAGTTTAGGATTCTCCTTTATTCTTCTTTTTAAAAGATCTTTTCAGATCTGAATAAATTCTTTAGTTTCCCAGATGCTTACCCTTGGCTTGCCTATATTTGGTAATTCAATTTATTCATGTGGCCAGAATACAGAATTCCATAGTTGCTGAATGTTTCAATAAGATTATAATTTTCTTTAGCTCAAAGCTGCTTAATGCATGTTTCTTCCTACCTCCCTATGTTTTTATAATGGAATCTCACAGAATTTTCATGCTTATCAAAGAAAGTGAGAAGAACAAAATTGATTTCAGAAGTGACTGGAACAGAATGTATGTTGTTTTTTCTTGTGATATACTCCATAACAAAACTCCCCAAGTAATTTACTGTTTCTACAGCTAGCTATTTTATTCTTCATAGCCATTGTATTCATAAAGCAGAAGGAATATATGAAAGACTACATTTTGTGTTTTACAGTGTTCAAAATACATCTGACCCTGAATGCTTGGAAGTTGTCAAAAAGTTAAGCATCTATTTTTAAAGGGGAAACTAGCATAATTTATTTTTTATAAGCTCCCTTCCTTTGTTAGACTCTTCCATCCTACCTGAAGTTATACTTATTCATAAATTATATCTTCAGTGAAATTTCTCCTGGGTCATAGATTTCTTCTCAGTTAGCGATTTTCTGCCACTACAAGCACACAGTGGTCACTGTCACTTTAAGTAATTGAACTATAATGTCTATTGAACTTGCAACCAGACAGTTCAGTCTCTGCCTGATGGCTCACTGTCTGTCTGGTATAGCACTGAAAATGGAGAGTATAATCCGTAGTTTTAGCACAAGTCAAGATTAGATCTGCAAATTTACCATAAATCTCTTCCCCATCCCTAATTTAAAAGAGGAGCTAAAATTAAATGTTTCTTCTTTTACAGCTCTTATTTTATATGCTTATCATGAGAAAAATGTTTTAGCTGATGTGTCTAAAATGCTAGGAAAAAAATTGAAAATGAGGGGCCATGTAAGTATATTGCTTTCTGCTCAGTATTTGTAAGTTAATTCATCAGGCACTTCTTGAATTTGGCACAAATTAGAACACAGTGGATTTAGAGGTAAAGTTTTTGTTTTTTTTTTAAATTGCATCTTCGAGGAGTTCTAATCTAGTGGGTGGACACAAATGCAAATAAATAAATAAATTACTGTACAGCATAAAATAATAACATGAAAATAGGCACTTTCAATCCTTTATCTAGAGCCACTCAGATTTTACCACTGTGATGCCAATATCTGTATCTGTCAAAGGCCTTTCTCTGGCCACTGATAATTTATGAATTCACCAGAAGTCCAGGGAATTAATAAGCCCTGGAGATGATAGGAGTGTTATATATAAATACCCCAGTTCCCTTACACTGCCCCATGTAGGGTCAAGCTTCAGTCGTCCACAGTGTTTACTTGCTTGATAACACACGTTTTATTGGTTGCCATCTTTTGTCTTATTTTTCTGTTGCCTTAACTGTGTTTCCTGGTTTCAGCTCCCAAATAAAGTATCTGCACTTAGAACTTGTCTCAGGCTCTGGGGAAACCTCTCCATCAATAATTGTCTAAGTGCTATGGAACCATTGCATTTTTAACGATAGACAGTTTTGTGTACTCCAGAAGCTCTGGGGTACTGTGACAAAATAGTGAGTATGGGCCTGATCATAAAGAAGGTAATTTATAATGAATATCATGGGGTGTCAATGAAGATTTAAATTGGGGGAATAATTTATTTTAATGTACAATTCATAAAAATAAGAGTAAAAGAAATTTCACACAGGTGCATGCTGGTGTGCATGCCTGTGTGTGCACATACACAGGAGATTAATGCAAGGATATGGTATGAGAAAAGGTGTATTCCTTCATATACTCCAATGAAAGGATCTGGAATACTGTTCCTTTAAAAATAAACTGTGCATAATATTTATAATACCCTAGAATTGTGGAAGAAGACTCATTCTACAAACCCAGTCCTACCTTCAAGGGATTTACAAGTTAATGGTAGAGATAAGATGTGCACAAATATGTGTTTTTTTTTTTTTTTTACATGGGCAGGCACCGGGAATCGAACCCAGGTCCTCTGGCATGGCAGGCAAGCATTCTTGCCTGCTGAGCCACCATGGCCCGCCCTAAATATGTGTTTTGAAACATGCAAATTTGTAAATGCTGTGGCAAAAGTAAGAGATCTATTATTATGTAAAACTTGTACTTTGATACATTCTGTAATATATTTTAAATCAGCACATCAATGGTAAATATTGAATGAGCTAATACATTTCAAATTATTAGTGTAGTGCTAGGTACAAGGTGAGCACTTGATAAATAGAAACTATTATTGCTTAATTTACACAGCTATTTTAAAAATTGTTTTTGTAACAAGTATTTGAGCCAGGAAACTTTTATTCTCACCATCAAAACATTACTTATTGAACACTGGACATTGTTTAAAATATCACCCAAGATCTTTTCTTTTTTAAAAAATATGCATGCCATATTTGATGTTTTATAGCCTTATTTTGTCTGCTGTTGTTTTTATTTTCTTATAAGAACTTTACTGTTGTCACCCATTATGTCCATCAGTATTAGAGTGTGTGCTCTCTAGTTCTCTGAAAGTAAGTATTATGTAGCTGTGAAGAATCTGGACAAAGACTACCTGGTTTCAAATCCTAGCCCTACTGCTGAGTAAGTTATTGACTTTGAAAAAGTTGATCAATGTTTCTGTGCCTCATTTTCCTCATCTTAAAAATGGGGGCCATAAGGATACCTACCAGTACAATGATTGCAATTAGTAAGGAATTAATCACTTTCAAAATAGCAAGCAATGCCAGGCACATGGCCACTGTTTGAAAATGTTAGCAATTATTATCAACTTACTTTCATAATCTTTCTCCTGAAATTTTTCATCCTAAATAATTGTGAATACCAGAAACAAGATTTTTATTTACCACATAATTTCATTTTTCAATGGGGTGATCAGACATCACTACTTCATAAAACTAGGGCTCACACCAGTCTACCTATCTTTTCACCTACTTGATTTGTCTTTTATCTATTTCATAGGTTATCTTAAATTTATTTTCCTTACTTTAATAAGAAAATCCAAGCAATGCAAATAGACTCCACATAAAAAATACGCACATTTAATCTTCTTTATTTCACTCCCTCATATCCTGAAAAACATGTATATCCTTCTGTATGCTTTGCAATACTGGAACTTGTTTTCAAAGTGATTAATATGGAGAACAGCTGTTAGGTAGGTTATCATAGGGCAGTTTACAAACAAAATCTTTTTAAAACACAAATTGAGATAAGGGGTCATTTTTATTTTTAGATCTTTGAAATTACCATGCAGAGTAAATATGCCAGACTGATAAAAAGCATATACAATCAGACGGAAGTTATATATTTATTGATATCCTTGGAAACAAGAAGAATAGTGATGTCTAAAGTTAAGTGTTGGTCATGTCATCAACAAGGCAATGTAAGACATCCCCCTGGAAAAGTCTCTCCTCTGAACCAACTAATAAAAAAACAATTCCTATTTGCTTGGCTCTCTGGAGTACAATAGAGACTGGAGAAAGACTCCACAAAAGCTGATTTGAAGAATAAGTAAAGGCAACACATGCACCAAAATCAGGTAGGCAATTTATGCCTCACACCCACCAGTCTTGACCCTTATCCTGCTCTCTTTCCCAAGCACCTTGGGAGACACACAGATGTGGCATGGCCCAGTCTCTCCTGCCTTGGATATACCGTAGAGTCACTCACAGCAGCGAATTGGAAGCCCATACATACCCAGGCATAGGATCCCCAGTTCCGAGAGACCCAGAGGGAACACAGGTAGTTGAGGAGTACTGCTACACAAGTGTCCCCAGAGAGAAAAGGGCCTCAGCAGAACAGATGTCAAGAAGTGTGCAGACTTAACCTAGTCTCTGTTTGTTGGACCACCTAAACGCAAAAGGGACCTTTATCGATTGACTCTATCTGGTTCTCAGAGCAGGATACACTACAAGGGAAGAAACTGGGGGCAAAAAACTCTCATGAAAAAACAAGGGGGCAGGACTAAACTGAACTGCTGTAAGACAGGACAGATCCAAGAACTGAAAAATGTAATGAAAAGGAGATACTGAGGAGGAGAAATTAAACAAACCATAGAAGCTGAGGGAAAAAATCTGCAAAAAAAAAAACAAACCAAGATTTCAAGAGAAGGAAAAAAGGAAGGGAAGCTTTCTTCTGGAGGTGAAACAATTGCACACAAAAAGGGAAATCTTAAAAATCTACTGCATATCCAGGGCAAGAATTTCATGCAGAAGAGCTGAGAAAACTGGAACAGTTAAACACTGTTTAACTGTTTAAACTCTGGCAACTCTAAAGGGCCAGAATAAATTGAACCATATATCAAAGAAGAGCCTTAACACAAAGCTAGTCAACAATAAAACCCTATGCAAGAGGAGAATCATTAACCTACAGAATTAACACAGCAACGTAATCAGATGCCCAGACATCATAAAAAAAAAAAAATGACAAGGCATATTAAGAAATAGGAAGACATGGCTCAGTCAAGGGGAAAAATTAAAACTTCAGAGGAGACACAGAATTTTGAACAACTATCAAAGAAGTTAAAATAAATCTCCTAAATTAATTCAAGGAGATGAAGGAAAATATTGATAGAAATGAAATAAACATGGTTATAGAGCTAAAGGATATTAAGAAGACAATGTGTGAATGTAGAGAATTCTAAACTTTAAAAAGCAACATAACAGAAATTATGAGGAGGAAAAGCACATAAATGGAGATTAAAAATTCACTAGAGGCATACACCAGTTGATTTAAACAAGCAGAAGAAAGAATCAATGAGCTAGAAGACAGAACAATAGAAATCATACAGGCAGAAGAGCAGATAGAGAAAAGAATAGAACAAATTGAGCAGTGTCTCAGGGACTTGAGTGACAGCATGGAGTGTATGAACATAAGCATCATGGGTGTCCCAGAAGGAGAAGAGAAGGGAAAAGGGGCAGAAAAAATATTTGAGGCAATAATAGCCAAAAACTTCCTAACTCTCATGAAAGACATAAATATATATGTCCAAGAAGTGCAATGTACTCCAAATAGAATAATCCCTATTATACTTACTCAGAAACACATACCAATCAGAATGTCAAATGCCAAATATAAAGAAATAATTCTGAAGGCAGTGAGAAAAAAGCAATTTCTCACATACAATTGATCCTCAATAAGATTAAATGCTGACTTGTCAACAGAAACATTGGAAATGAGAAGGCAGTGACTGAAAGAGAAGAACTGTCAGTCAAAAATCTTTATCCTGCAAAACTGTCCTTCAAAAATGAGAGTTTAACACATTCATAGATAAACAGAGACTGATAGATTTCATTAAAAGAAAAAAAACAAAGCCTGTCTAAAGAAATACTAAAGGGAGTCCTTGATGTTGAAAGGAAAAGAATGGGAGAGAGAGGCTTGAGGTAGTGTGAAGAAGGAAAGGTCCTCAGTAAAGGTAGCTACAAGAGTAAATGCAAAACCTAATCATGCTATATTTTCAATATACAACTCTATTCTTTGATTGCTATAAGAGTCAGAACATAATTGACCAGAAAGAGTTATATTTCTTGATAACATACATGCAAAATATAAAGAGGTAATGTGGGGCATGACAGAAAGACAGGAAAGGGAGGCATGTGGGAGCAGAGGCTGTACGCTATTGAAGCTAAGTTGGTATTTTTCAAATTAGTAGCTTATCAATGTAGGTTGTATAACACAAACTCCAGGGTAACCACAAAGAATACATTATATAGGGCGGGCCACGGTGGCTCAGCAGGTAAGAATGCTTGCCTGGCATGCCCGAGGACCCGGGTTTGATTCCCGGTGCCTGCCCATGTTAAAAATAAATAAATAAAATAAAATAAAATAGTGGAAATTAAAAAAAAAAAAAGAATACATTATATAATTCACAGAAACAGAAATGGGAAGGGGATTAGTCAGATCACAAAAGTTTAACTAAAAGGAAGCTGCAATAAAGGAAAAGAGGCTATTTTATATATATATATATATATATATATATATATATCATATATATAGCATGAAAAACCAAGGGACAAAATTGCTCAAATAAGTACTGCCTTTACCCAAATGAGGATTTAGACATACTGAAGATGCTGTATGCTGTAAAATGACAAATAATTTGTGCATTTATATAAAAGCTCTCCCAAATGTTCAACAAAGTTTGTTAGCTGTTCATTTTTTTCTCCCTATCATAGAATTCTGAATTGTGTTACAAAACTAGGTAAAAGTGAAGTAGCCCTTAAAATAATACATGTACATTTTAAATTAAACCATAGAAGAACAAATATAAATAGTATACAGTTTTTTTTAAAGTAAGCATATAATTATACTTATTATTATTGCCATGATAAGCTAAGAATCAATCCCAAGGGTGTGATGTGCATAAGAGTATTTGATTCCTTCATATACAGTAAGTAGTTTGTATTTCAAAAACAGAATGTATTTATTTCCATTATGACTATTTTGCACATGTGAAAACTAACTCTTCAAGAGACTAGATAAGGAGCAACCCTTTTTTGGAAATAATGATATCCTTGACTTCAGAGCCTTCATAGGACTTCAGCAAACCACCATTCCCACAAAATTCACTGGCCCTCTCCAAATACAGGATTACCATATGATTAGGCATTCCCATTACTGGGACTATACTTGAAAGAACTGAAAACAAGAACTCAAATAGACATTTGCACACTGATGTTTATGGTGATATTGTTTATGATACCAGTGGATGGAGATGGTTGCAAGGTGGATTGAATGAGAAACAGAAGTCCAATTATGGTATATACATATGACAGAATACTGTGCAGCTACAGAAAGTAATAAAGTTGTGAGGCATGCAACAAGGTGAGTAACTGAGGATGTATGTTGAATGAAATAAGTCCGAAACAAAAGGACACATATCATATGGTCTCTTTTAGAAAATCCTTATAAGAAAATTGGGGCCTAGATTTTAAGTTCTTAAAGTAGTCACATTTATACCTGATTTTTAAGTGTTATTTCTAAATTCTAAGATGCTGTGCTGCATGTGCATCACCTGGTGTTTTCTTGGAACTTGGGGGCCTGTGTGACACCTGAGGCTCAGAGCTGGAGTTCTGCAGCTCTGGAAGTCAGTATTGCTACATAAAGCAACTGTTAAAGAACCTGAAAAAGAGAATGGGCTTCAAAGATAAGAACAAAGCCGTGCTGGTTGACACTAAGGTGAACCAGAATCCAGGGTAAAAGATGACATTGTCAATATTTTAGAACTTTACCTACATATGAGACCAAAGGAAGAGAGATTTATTTTGGCCAAAAGCTACATTTTCTGTAACACACACTCTAACTAAACCTCTGGCCAGTTCAGTTAAATGACCTAGACACATGGAGCCTAGCTGAGAATGAGGTCTTGCAATTCTGTATAGTTTAATATGATACCCAGATACATTCCAGAGTATGTTGGGCAGATAATTAAAAAGTATTGGCAAAGTCCCTTGAGACACTGGAGAAAAAATATGGAACTATTAGACTTTCCTTACTGGGAAACCCCTGACACTGTCTCAAACATTAGGGACTGACTCTGAAGTTAAAAGGCCAACCCCTTACTCTTGAGGCTTGCTCTTATGAAACTTATATCTTCAATGGAGAAGCTAAGCCTGCCTATAATAAAGCCTAAGAGTAACTTCCAGAGAACCTCTTTTGTTGCTCAGGTATGGCCTTTCTCTCTCTGAGCCCAACTCTGAAAGTAAAATCATTACTCTCTCCCCTACATGGAATATGACATCCAGGGGTGTTAGTCTCCCTGGCAACATGGGACATGACTCCCAGGGATGATTCTTGCCCTGGCACTGTGGGGTTGAAAATGCCTACCTGACCAAAAAGGAGGGAAAAGAAATGTAATAAAATAAGGTATCAGGGGCAAAGAGATTTCAGAGAGAGTCAAGAGGCTATTCTGGAGGTTACTCTTACGCAAGCTTCAGCTAGATATTGCTAATTGCCATGATATGCCAAGCCCCAACCAACAGTATTCCTGTAAACCCTAAAGAATACTCATGGTTCTATCTGAGACTCTGTAGAAGTTTCACTCACTAAATTTATTTTTAGGAACCTATAAACTCCAGATGGTTCCTAGGCCAGATAAGCCCTGAAACACAAAGCTACCAGTAGGCAGTCTCCCAGTCTTCCTTCTCTCTTTCTCTCTATCGTCCGTCCCTTCACCCCTCCCCTCCTCTCTCTACTCCTCCACGAGAACAGAGAATCTTCCCTATTCAGTGGGAACTTTCACCTAGGTACTGCCTGGCTTTGCTTATTTCTGAGAGAGTGATAAACCTTTGGATTACTTGCAGTTACTGGTTTTGATGTGATATATATGTGGTCATCATTAAAAAGGAAGGAGAAGCAGACTGGCAGTGACCCGGACAAACAGCAACAAAAATAAATATAATGGTTATGTTAAAATACAATAAAATCTGTTTTAAACAATTGTACATTTGCTTATTTTTTATATAAAGTAAAATCCTACTGATTTGCTATTCTTTTGGAACTTAGTAATTATAAATTTTTAACTTTTTTCCTACCATGAAGCTCTCAAACACAAATAGACTACTGAATAAATAAAACAAAGATTTAAATTTCACTCTATGCATCCAGTGAAAACAGTCATAAATCCATAATGTACTAGTAAATTTTTTATAAACTTGAGGTCAATTTATTATTAACATTTTTTAGCTAATATGGATGGATTAAAATTTATGGCACAGAAATCATCTGACAATTTCACATTATGTAAACCCGGTGCAATTTCAAGAAATAGACCTGTTTAATTCCTTTTTATATTAAAAAGTTTCCATAGCAAACAACTTGAAAGTCAGTGTAAAACTGAGATATGACAGCTAACCATATATTGTCCAGCAATCAAATCTGAGAAGACCATATTCCAGGAGAAGGTTTAAGAAAAGAGATTTAGATGCTTTGGAGGCTATCATCTGGTTTAGAAAAGCAATAAAGAAGACATTTACTGAAACTGCGTGTTCATGATATTTTATAGGCTGATGTCTCTGCTTGAATAATCAACCATGTATATAATGTGTCACAGCCACTTATAAAATGAAAAATCAAACACAGGAAGAAAGTAATCACATAACCTAATGAAAACTTATAAACATTTAGGGGAAATCTTCAAGTAAAAGAATATAAGAATATGTCCAGCACTAAATGCATTATTTGCATGTGCATAAACTCACCTATCAAAATAATTTGTATTTATTTTATGTCACCACCACCCACTAGATAAAATATTAGCAGGGGTATGAATTGGGAACCATATCTGTAATGATTTATTCAAAGAGAATTAACATTGAATCTCTAGGAAGGCTGTGATAGCATAGCAAGAAGACAAATTACAGGGACTTTTTTTTTTTTAAACAAAGCCATTTTTCTATAACTTCTGAAACCTGATGTCCAGGGGTAAGTAGAACTTTTTGAAATCATAAGATGAGAGAAGCCACACACAAAAATTATATATATATCATATGTCCTGGTTGGTTAGGGCTGAGTAATAAAGTTCCAAAGACTGTGGTTTAAAACAGTAGAAATGTGTTGTCTCAAAAGTTCTAGGGGCCAGAAGTCAAGTGCAGGCACTAACAGGGCAAGACTTCCTCTGAAGTCTGTAGGGTTCTGGCAATGCATGGTATTCTTAGACTTGAGACAACACTCCTCAGTCTCTGATCACATGGCTATCTTCTCTTTCTTTCCTCTTCTTACAAGGACAAGCAGCCATGTTGGATCAGGGCCCACCTTAAACCAGTTTGGCCTCATCTTTACTAATAACATATTCAAAGATTCTGCTAAAAAAAATAGGATCCCATTTATGAGCTGCGGGTCAGTACTTGATCATATTTTTGAGGGGGATACTATATATTCCATTATACCACATGTTTCTGAATATGCATAGCTTGGTGTATTTTTTAAATGGTGGATTTTAATTGTGTTGTCACAAATCAAATAGGTGGCAAAATTTGGGTGGGATTCCTGACTAACAGGGAGGCACAAGGAGTATTTCTGGGGTGATGGGGTAATTTTCTGTATATTTTTCTGGGTGTTGATAAATGGGTTCAATTTTTGAAAAAAAATAAAAATTTCATTTATGATGTTATTTTTCTGCACGTATATTATATTTTAATAAAAAGTGACAAATGAAAGTTATTACGGTATTCAATTCCACTGCCTTCACACCAAGTTCCTTCCAGCCATGGATAATGTCTCATTAACCAGATACTTTCTTTTATATCTTGACAGGATTTCTTATTCTTATTCTGTACAAAGCAAATACCTTTGTTTAATAGACATTAGTCTGTCTCCTGCCTTTAGTTACTGCAAATTTTTGCAATAAATGATGCTTTATGTCATTTTATACTTGTATAAGTACATCAAAAGGATAGTTCCTAGAAGTGGAATTATAGACTTCCATGGTCAAATTATGCATGTGTGTGTGTCTGTGTTTGTATATAATCATATCACCTTTAATAGAGGTTGTACCAATCTCTGCTGTCACTCAAAATCAGGAGAACATAGATGTTTTTTTCCACAGATTTGGCAGCAGATTATGTGACCAAATTTTGAATTTATATCCAATTTATATGATGAGGTTTGTGGTTTAGTGTAACCTTAATTTTCATTTCTCTTATCTTCTTATTCTCAAGCCTTATTTATATTTTATTTTACTGAATTATCTGCTGATTTCTTTTACCCATTTTTTTTTTGTTGTTGTTGCTTATTGATCTTTTATGTGTTACTTAATGGCTGTCTTTATATCTTAGACAATTAGTTTTAACCTGTGGTGTGAGCTATAAATATCTTCCCAATTTTTATTTGACTTTGATTATGTCATATTTTAGCCATGTACATTTATGCTTGATATTTATATAGTAAAAGTTATCCATTTTTTCACAAATTCTGGATTTTGAGACATAGTTGTAAAGGCCTGTCATTTCCACAGTTGTAAAGGATCTCTACCAGGCTGGTTTTCAATACATGAATGTTTTAATTTTTTAAAATGAAAAACTCTGATTAAATGAAGTTAATTCTGATAGTTCTAACTTTCATATAGAAGCTGGATACACAAGTGCATTCACATTTGGGAAATTCTTCCAACTGTGTTTGCCTTTTATTTGTGCACACTTCTCTGAGTGTATCTCTATAGCACACATATTTAATTAAACTTTTACTTTGAAAGTGAAAATGTGTTAGGGTAATGAAAGAAAGTATATCTGGGTATGCTAAGCCCTACAGAAGAACTTGACAGAATTGTGAGCATCAAAGAATGAAGTCTTAGCATGACAAATTTTCCTTCAGCTTTACATATATATATATAACACATACATAGATAGATACATACCTTGCATGCTTGCATAATACATTCAAACAAACAATAAATAAATAAACCAAGCAATAAAACGAAAGGAGGAGGTAATTGATTACAAAAAAAAAGAATACAAGGAAATTGAACTTAAAATTCTGTTGAGTTTTCACCCTTGTCTCTTTCTACTAAACTTCACTACGTTAGTGTTCCTTGTTTTATACTGTTTAAATTATACTTCAAAAAAGTGATCAGAATTAAAAAAATAGTAAAGAAAATAAGTGAATGCTCTTTCTATCATAAAGCATATTTATTTATATTCACCACTTTGGAAGGTCTTCAACTAAAATAGTTGAGTTCTATGACAGTGATATATTGACATCAGGCTAAAGTTGATTACAAGAGTGCCTTCTCTTTGGCCCTGGAAAAACCTAAACGTGGGTTATTTTGCCCAATCTGCCTTAGGTATAGGGAAGAAAAGAGAGGATATAAAAAGATGGCATAATAAAGCAGGCTTAAAGAAGATCTTGGAAGTTTGCCTTCTAGGCCAGTTCTAGGAACATCTGAGTAGCAACAAAAATTACTTTTGAACAACAAGGGAGACTGAGGGATTGTAGTGAGAAGGGCCAGTAAAGGATGTAATAGCTCAGATACGAATATCTTGCACATCTGTGGAGTCCTTGAGGAAATCTTCGAGGAGTAAACCAATAATGGAGGATTTTAGGGAGAGCATCAAAAAGACATTCATCCATTCAGAATCACATCTTTTTTTACTGTTTGTGCATAAGTCGTATGGATTATTTGAAAAACAGAATAAGTACAGCCACTTATCTCACAATGTTCAACTGCAATAAACATTAATTAGTCAAATAATTAACTTATTTCCATTTTATTAAGTGATAGCAAGAACAAATTGAAAGGGCTGGAATGGTGCATTATAGAAAGAACTAACATTATCTACTGAGCTATTCTCAGCGTGGTAGTTTGATTAAAATTGAGACTGAGTGAAAGAAACAACAAGGTGATGGATTTCTTTTCAATTCTGGGGAAGTTGGGTTACCATATGTAATAGATGATATGTTTAGTATACAAAAGTCAAAAAGAACATGTAAGAATAACAGCTACTGAAAACTGTAATGAAACCATAAGCCTTACAAGAAAAAGAGCTGAAATTGTATTGCATCTGTCCTAAAAGAAGATAAGGAAGAGGGAATAGGTGACATTGAAGGGCTATGTCCTGAAGGGGCCTAATAAAGAGATTAAAGACTATTTCTCACAAGCAGGATTGAGCGGTCATTCCTAGGCATAGATAGCTAAATCTCTACTGGCAAATGATACTCCCAGTTCTTTACAGAGGGCTTTGTGATTTAGATAACAGAGACTATTTAAGGGAAAGAGATTATTTACACAACTTACATATCTCCTAGTTTCAGATATATTTTATCATTAGGGTTTCACATAATTAATTTGAAGACTATGCTTTTACTTGATAAGTTCCTTTTTAATACCAAGTAATGTATTAATGCTAATATTCAGGTAGCATTCTGCCTCTCCTCCTTAAAAACTTTAGTGATATGAGATCATACGAATATTAGATTTTCATATTATGGCTCAGGGCTAAAAGCCTCACTAAAACTCAGATTTTATTCCATGCCTCCATCTAATTATAAAATTCAGGGGGGATGGAAAGGAAGATAGGTCAGATTCCTCTGTCCAGAAAAATGATTGTCATTCTCTATTAAGTTACTGGCCTGTAGTAAGTGAATAAAATTCTTGTTTCATAAACATGAGACAGCAGGTTTGAAGGAGACATCCCTCTAAAACTTCTGAATTCTAAGGAAAACAAAAAAGAAAATACCCTGAAACCCAGAAGGACCAGCCTTTCCAAGATTATCAATAAATTACATCCCCCATCCTTTAGTGTAGACACCCCTTCTCAACATGAAAAAGTCAGAACAGGCATTCCCCAAAGATCCCTATAGATTGGGAGAAGGATTAAGGGAGAAGGAGGAGATATAATACAGAAAATGGGATTTAACAAATGAGTATGGCTGCTGAATCACTATGTTAATATTCCTTCTAGCCTCCAGTGTTTTGGAGCAGCTAGAAGGAAAAATATGAGATGACAGAATGGTAGCTCATGGCAACTCTGGGATCTGTTCTGCAACTACTTGTCGAAGTACACTTTGAAAAATATGGTTTTTTCTTTCTTTCTTTCTTTGCTTTGAATATATGTTATACTATTCAATTAAAAATGTTAAAAAAACAAAAAACAAGACTCTTCAATGCATTCACCAGCATTTCTGTCCTCTTGTACAGTGATAAAAGCTTTCTCTCTTCCAGGTCATTTTATACATCTATTTCTGTGAGACGATTGTTTCTGCTTTAGGAAATTCTCCCTGATAATGCCAAGGATCCTTAATATTTAGATTCTTCTGCTTTTTCATTATACACAGCACGATTATTGTTGTGAGGCAATTCTCCATGCGCCTTTCATACTTCTGCATGACTTAGGAGTGAGATCCTTTGTTCTGGATGCTTTTCAAGAGTGTTGTATGGTAAATAGCATTGGAAATTATAGTATGTCCCTCTGGAGCAAAGTACAGACATCTTTACAGTCCATTATAAAAGATTTGGGTTCCCTAAGCTCAGGCTCCCTCTCATGGTGTAACATATTATGTATGCAACTGTCATTTGTCTCTTCAAGTTACCCAGTAGTGACTGGGCCTTGAGGAAATGACTGAAAAATATTGACACTGTTCACCATTATTGCTGCAATAAACTGCCCTTTATCTTGAACCAGGAGTCTTGCATTAACTACTAGCATTCCTTTAACTGAGCCAGTCCCTAAATTTTTAACTTCTATGTGAAGTAAAATCTAAGAACAATTAAAGCTAGAGGGCTAAGTCCTCTGGAAGTAGCTCAGGTCAAAACTATAAATATTAAATAAAAATTATATAATCTACTAGCTGTTACATTGGGAGCACGTTAACAAATTATACATATCTAGACTCAAAGTCAATTAAATTTCTGGCTACTTAATCTCAATTATTAATATACATTTTTCATATTTATACAATAATTTATATATCACTTGCATGTATCAGCAATATTGACCTATCACTTTTTCTGCTTAGATAGCATAGTTTTGTTGGGAAACAATTTTCCATTGGTTTCTCATGTTTCTGCAAGTTTTACCAGGAGACACACTAATAGTTTTTGCTCTGTACTATCTTTTCAAATAGGTTTATTATTATAGTGAACAGCTTTGTGAGACAGAGATACTGTCTCTTTACTAAGCAGAAGGCAGATTTTTCACTCTTCAGTATAATAAAAATATTGCCTCTCTCTGAGACATTTTGCTTGCACTGCATTGTATACCAGAGTTCCTTAAGGTCAGGATTTCTTAGCTGTGATGCAAATCCACTGTGTATATGACATCTACCCAGGTATTTCTTTGTCACCCCCAAAGGACAGGAAGGGCAAGAGAAGGCAACAGAAGCATGAAGCTCACGATGCTTGCTAGGATATGAATAATAAAGTCCTTTGTCTTTGACCCAGGGCTCTTATGTCTTTTGTCAGCAATCATGAAATTGCTTTTAGGAAAACTTGCTAACCTGAATATAGAGTAAAAACAGACCTTTCAGAGGTCTTGAAAGTTCTGTGATACATCAAGATTTATAGTTTAAAATTGTTTCATTCATAATGAAGCCTTCAATGAAATAATTTTCTTACTAAGTTATTATACACCCTGGAAGAAAGCAATTCTATTCTGAAGTAATAATTCAAACATACCTAATTAGCAATATATTCTCTAATTAATAAGAGTTCAGGGCATTAAATTTAAGACTTCTGGAAAAAGAAAAAGTATTAAAAATTAATCTAGTTTCTCAAGAATTAAAGATCCAGCTCCGTTTGCCTTGCCTGATGAATTAATTTCTCCAGTGAGAATGAGCTACATATAAGACAAAAATGTGGGGTATTCATTTTCAGTGACCATATTTTGCTATTAATATTTATTTTTTACCTAGAAAGAAGAAATTATTTAATTATCCCTTCAGTTAGTGGAGAACTTTTGTTATCAATATATTTGGGGCTGATAGCAAATTTTTCTCAACAAAATTCCCCCTATACGTAGTGCTCAGTAACTTTACAATAAGATAAACAGTATTTCTCCATAAGTTTTACAATAACGGAAAATGCAGATAATAAAAAGCAAACCACACGGCGGGCCATGGTGGCTCAGCAGGCAGAGTTCTCACCTGCCATGCTGAAGACCTGGATTGGATTCCTAGTGCCTGAGAGTGCAAAAAAAAAAAAATAGCTAACCATAGTAAAGGGTAAATTTTGCAATAATAATTAAGTCAATGTTCTTAACACAGAACAAATGTATACCAAAAACAATCAATTATTATAGCCTTTTTATCTTGAATTCCAGAAAACTAAAAGCCTAGACTATGTTTCTATTTAGTATAAGAATTAATAAATCACAGTAAATGACAATAAAATGTCATATTCTCTTCCTTATGACTAGCAAATAGCACACTCTGAGTAATTATCAATGAAATCTTAAATAGTAACCAAATTTTCTATGTTTAAATGTTTTGAATATCTTATTTAAAAAAAAAATTGATGAAAGCCCCTAAAAAAAGATAGCACACCCTCTGAAAAAAAAAAGTTACCAGGAAACAATTACAATGAAAAGAACTTGTGCTAATGCCACCGATGTTAAAAAAAAAAAAAAAAAAAAAATTGTTCCCAGTGAAAGAACCAGAAGTTTTGGAAAATTGTGCTAAAGTTTCCAACATAATTCTCTATAAGCCACACTGAGTTAAAATACATATCCTGAAAATTCTCCTTTAAAACTTTCAACACAATATGGAGAGAAATAAACTGAGCAGATGTATTTTCTGTCTTATCTGAAGGTGGGAGACCTTAGAGGAGATTGGAAACAACTCTGACAACAGACAGGTGAAAAGGGGGAAGGGACAGATTTGAAAAGTGTTTCTTAATCTTACACAATTAAATGTTACCTACTAAATCAGAAATACTAATGATTCAGTCACTTTGTATTTTACCTTCATATCATAGATATATATTAAGTGTGGTACAAAAGAGATTGTATGTTTTTAATATTCAAATGTAGGCCTTTTGTAGGATCCATGAGTTTCATATGTTGAAAGGGAAAGTGCTGTTTCTCCAAAGATTCTAATATTGTTCTTAATTGCAGAAAATGAATAAATTTAAATGTAATTAAATGTCAAAAATGTTTTCATTAAATACCTGAAAAAGTATATATGTTTTACTTAATATTGTATCTGTAATATTGATCAAATTCAAAATGCAGCAAAGCATTCTCATTCAAAATCCAGTATAATCCGATTATTAAAATGAGGAGTAAATTTAAAATTGATTATACCATCACCCGTAAATCCATGCCTCAATTCATTAAATTCCTTCTTGCAGGTCACTGACTTTCATTATACAATAAAAAAGTAATGAGTAGACTTTTTAAAATCATTTGTCATTTAAATCACAATTTGAAATGCTTAACACCATTAAAATTAGTCAAGTTCACTGTATGAGCCTTTAAATTACCAGTATACTTGTGCTTCTTTGCATCCTTCTTGCAGGACTGAATTATCATTCATGCAATTAAAATATTAAACTGAGGGCAGGCCACGGTGGCTCTGCAGGCAAGAATGCTCGCCTGCCATGCCAGAGGACCTGGGTTCGATTCCCGGTGCCTGCCCATGTAAAAAAAGTATATATATATTAAACTGAAGCTACTAAAGATCTAATTTTTTAAAAATAATAAAAAGTTAAGATTTTTTTCATTTGAATTTTAGAAATCACAAACTGTCCTTTAGTGAGCATATGCAGAATATGAAAAGTTGGAAAAGCTCTCAGATAATTAGGTACAAACATTCACTCCTTCTTGGTACCCCAAGGAATCCCTTGTAATAGCCTTCCTACTATTCGGGTGAATATGAGTGTATATCAGTCAATTTTTGCCACATGAGAAAGCACCCCAAAATTTACTTGCCTAAAACAATTACCTCAACTAGCTCAGAATTCGGGGCTAAGCTCAGCTGGGCAGTTCTGATCTCAATTGGCTTCATTCATGTAACTGTGGTCACATACCAGCCAACGAGGCCATACTGCTTCTGCAGGTTGTCTGTTCAGGGGCCATACAAATACCTGTGGTGACATTGGCATTTTGGCCACATGCCTTTCATCATAATATAGGCTAGTCTGGCTCATTCACATGATGATATTAGGGCTCTAACGAAGAGAGGGAAAAAACATGAAAGGCCTTTTGACACCTTCACTCAGAACTGGCACCTCATTTCTTCTGGCATTTCTACTAGTGAAAGCAAATCACAAGACTAATCCTGTTTAACGGGCTGAAGAAGGAGCAGTCCCTTTGCTGTGGGAATGGATAGAGGGAGGAGAAAAATTGTGACCATTGTTTGTAATGATGTTACATAAGATGGGAAATTATTACAATGAGATTTGGAAATAAGATTGCTTTGTGTTAATATAATTGCAGCTGCCTACATTCATAAACTTGATGTTTTAATACATTCATCCACATGGGAAAAATTGTTACCAGTAACATGGTGTTTCAGTTTGTAAGCTGCTATAATGCAATGTACCAGAGATGCAATGGCTTTTAAAATGGAGTATTTATTAAGTTGCCAGTTTACAATTCTGAGGCCATGAAAATGTCCAAACTAAGGCATCTAGAGAAAGATATCTTGATTCAAGAAAGGCTGATGGGTCCAGAACACCTTTGTCAGCTGGAAAGGCACATGGTAACATCTGCTATCTTTCTTTCCAGGCTTCCCTGGGGGTGTTTTCTTTATGCATCTCCAAGTCTCTGGCTTTGGGGGTTCTTTTAGGTCTGAAGCTTTTTCCAAAACGGTTCCATCCTAAAGGGCTCCAGTAAGCAACCCCACCTTGAATGGGTGGAGACATAGCTCCATGGAAACCATCGAATCAAAAGTTACCAACCACAAATGGGCGGGGGGGGTTACATCTCCATGGAAACAATAAAAAAGATCCCACCCAGCAATATCGAATGATGATTAAAGGGCATGGCTTTTCTGGGGGTGCATAATAGCTTTAAATTGGCACACATGACAAGTTCAATAAGTATTTTTCCACCAATTTTAATTTTTTTGCCCTACTGTGTCTGTGTATATGTGTATGATTGTGTATCTGTATTTGTATGTGTGTCGGATTATGATGAGGCAATAAAATGTCACAAAATGGAAAATTGTGCACTAGAAACTAAGTATGCAATTGAAAATTTTTATCTTGTTGGTATTATAAGAGTAAATTTGCATCATGGCACCCTCAAGATCTTGGATATGATCACATAGACCACACAGGCAAAAACTTGAACCATAGCTAATCTGAGCTTTGGTGGAATGCCTTGTAAGCCTCCTCAAACACTAAGGGTCGGAAGGCTGAGAAGGTGCTAGGAAGCCATCTCCTGCTCTTCTCTACCCTGGAAGGCTGTCATATGATGGTTTCCTTTAGCCTCTCTGCTCCTGATGATGAACAGGACTTTCTGCCTTGTGTCCATCTGGGCATATCTCAGCCTATGAAGGCACTTAGCTTCATTCTAAAGCTGGTCACACAGAAACAGGCGTCCCACAGCTTGCACTGCATAGTCTTCTAGCCCCTTTTCTATTGGTTTTGCCCTTTTTGGTATGTGGGACAAGGTCTTCAGCAAGCATTCTCCTGACTACGCTTCCTCCTTTCACTATCTGTGTGAGTTTGAATCTTACATAGCTACATACGACTGTTTGAGTCTAAAAAGTGGATTGCTCTTTCTTTACTGGCTAAATCTGTCTATATAGCCTTGGCCTTACCAGCTACTGGGTGCTTGACAGGGAAATAATTAGGAATATGGTCGCAGTATTACTCACTGTGTTTATCTCCTCTTGCTTTGCTGTTCTTTCTCCATCACAAAAAAAAAAAAAAAAAAAAATTCAGGCAGTGTTTCTCCCTAACAACACCAGATAACACACTATGTTGGGATTTCAGAAAAGCAATTGGCTTGCTTTTCAGAGACTTGAATCCTGACAGGGACAAATCCCACAGGGATTGTCTGAAGCCATATAAGCAGCACTATCCTACCCAGCCCTTGGAAAAGATTCTTCCTCATCAACTATGACTCAATTTCATAACATGAAACTTAAACCATAAAATCATTCTCTTGTACGCAGTGTGACCCCTGCACTCTTGCAAGAGACTAAGAGGGAACTTGTATTTCGGGTTAAGAGCAGTCACCACCTCAGAGTCTGAGGGCACTGAGTGCTAGCTGTGAGAACCTATGGGCAGCTAAGTCTTTAGGTATAAATAGTGCCTGATGTGAAATCTGAAACCCTGAGGTGCAGACACACATCATTTCATATTCTGTCCCTTCGCTACAAATATTACAAGGTGCCTCTGCCTATCCTGCAGTAATAAACAAATGTGTCTTCCAAACATATTCAGATTGGATGTTATGGCAAAATTGTTTCAGTTTCAACACATGATATTGATGGGAACAAATGTGCTTCCCCTTCTTTAAAAATACATCCATTATCTAAACACCATTTATTATATTTTCCTTTGTTTTTTAGAACTTCATATTTTCTATATAAAAAAATGGTAATGGTTTACAATGTACTATAATATATTATTTTATTGAAAGGTTCCAAATTCATGGTTGAAATGCAGTTCTTAATATTCTACCCTGCTACATCTTCTATATGGGTTTTTTAAAATATCCAAATCCCTCATTGTATCAAAAAACCCAAATTTTTGACAGAATATTACTAGTTTTAAACTGAGCATATAACATTAACTGACTCATTCCTAATACAATCATCAAGAATAAAATATGTGTATTTCAAAGTTTTATGCAGAATATCATATTTCTTAACATATATGTAGTTCAATTTATATCTGTGCCTAAATATCGCTAGCATGTCGGCATTATAGTATTTTAAATGTCAAATTGTGATATGATTAACCAAAGTGAGAAGAATGCAATGAAATGTTCTTATACAAAAATTGTCTTCAAATATGCCAGTTTTTTCTTCCAGAGAACCTACAATTTTTGACAGGTGTGAACTGTAGAGATGAAGCAATTTTATCAGAACATTCAAACTGATTTTTAAACAAAAAGACTCATCTTTATTTTTAAACTAATAATTCCTGTGTTCTAGGATAGTAATGAGATTTTTACCCAAGAAAATAACTCTATGAACTTAAAATGTGTAATTTGGAAACTCAGATTCAAATTCTAATGAATGAATGCTGTACATAACAAGGCATTTTTTTTTCAAGAATAATGAGCACTTACTCATTGCACCTGAAAGACATTTCTAAAATCAACTTTTTGATTGTAGATGGTTTTTAATTTTATAAAATTAAAAAAAGAAAGTGAAGAACTCTTCTAAATAAAAAATAAACAGTGCATTTATAAATATTTATGCTTACACTTCCTCTATTTTAGTTTAAGGAAATCTCAATTTTCTATGTATTATTCCCATTTTGCATACCAGTCTCTCTTATTCACTCTGAAGAAATTTGAAGAAGTTCAAAATTCTAATTGACTATTGAATTGTTAGACAGTTGGACAAAATTTTCTAAAATATTATAAAAGGAATATTTTTAAATTGGTTGGATATTTTTCTAATTTATATTTTCTTTATGTTGTTGGCATTTTTAAGTGTGTTCTGCAAACATGATATGCTTTCCACTCTACATTCCATTTTCATATAGAGTTTATTGTAATAGTATAACTTTATGCTGCAAGTTTTTTTTGACAATCACCATATCTAAAACCTTTTATTTGTTTGTCCCTTTTATCATCAGGCTATCAGTATTTGTCTCAGAAAAATTATCCTGATACTAAAAGCCTAGAAAATAATTTTTGTAATGATATTATTGATCTAAAATACACAGTTAATGGGAAAATATGTTCAAAACATAGAAATTTGATCATTTATTTTAAGCCATCAAAATACGGAATAACAAAGATGCATAAATTATTTTGTTTATCTAACATATCCTCCACTCTTCTCCCAGGAATAAAGGAAGCCCCTTGTAACTAACTATAAACCTTTTTGTGTATCTCTCAGAAGTCAAAAGAGAAAACTCAGAACTGGGAGGAAAACACAGTTTACCTAACTCAGAAGAGTAATTAAAGCAATTCAGTTTGGAAATTAATCATTAGTATTATTTTAGGACACAAACTATAAGCTAATATAGACCATTCTTTTAGAGCTGTAAAAAAAGACAAGAAACAGTAATGCTCCTTATGTCTTAAAATGTGCATTTTTTAAGGACCGGAATTATATCTAACACTATGACTTTTCAAATAATCGTGTTTATGTTAGCACATTAGAAATTTGAGTGAAGAAGGTAAAATATTGTGGAATAAGTTTAGGACATGAGACCCCTCACTTTCATATTGCCTAGTGCTTAGTTCATTGGACATCCTTCCTGTCAGCATTAAGAGTCTACCATTGCCTTGAATTCAGATCGGTCATTTGCATTTAAAATCCTATTTGAAACCTGAGTCAGAAAATCTGTGGCCTCTGATGTCTCCTACTTTAATTACACTAATGCAGAACTTCTGAATGTCCAAATTAACCTTTTTAAAGTAATTCAATATAAGATCAAGCACCCAAGACTATCAAGGAAGGGAAATGTTATTTACTTAACATTATCTAAATACCTGGTTACTTTAGGAAACTAATAAACTGAAACTCATACCTAATTCTATGTATTAATATTTATATATGTATGGACTAATTTAAAATTTATAAATTAATTAGTACGCTCCTGAACAGAGAGAAAAAAATGTTGGGTGTTTATTAGTCCTCTAGAGTAGAATTTTCTAGTTTAGGAGAAATTAAAGAAATTATACCTTGTTTCCCACTCACCATCTTTTCATTTCTCCACCGTACCATCTTCTTTCTATATGGTATTGATCTCTTTCCCATTATTCAGTCCTACGCATCGTAACTAAGTCAGTAGGTAAATTAATTGCCTCTGAATATTTTATTGTCTTCCACAACCAAAATGTTCAAGATTACAGATTCTGTACTGCCTCTCTCATCACATCTATCATCATCAGTGTTAACAGCATTAAACTTGGTCATGATGTAGTCATTCTGATATCTCTTGTATCATAGTATTCCAACTACTTCAAAAGTAGTATTCACTCCATAGAGGTAATAAAAAAAAGTTTCTCCATCAGAGTACGTTTGCCAAACTCTCCCTTTAATACAATGCATTCAATTAGCTGTCATAACATCTTGAAGTATCTGAACACTAACAGTTTGTAACCATTTGGAAACTAGTCATCCTCAGTAAAAGCACTCACTGACTTGTAGGGATAAAAAGGCATGGTGGCCATGCCTGTGTTGGGGACAATTCTGAAAGGCCATCCCAGCTCCAAAGTTCCTATGGATTTGGCTGAAGCACCAAATTCACATGACAGATCAGTCTCTACTTCTGTCCAATTTTGTCTTCTTCATTTTCTTACTGTGTGCTTCTACCAAGGGCATACCTTCACCCAATAATGTTAAGTTATACAACTTCCCATCACAGCCTTTCCAAGAAACCCTATCTAAGACACTGGATTAGTTGATGGTCCATGTTGAATTTGGGGATCACTGAGGATGCTTGAGCTGAACCATTTTATGCAAAATCCCCAGTCAATAATTTTTTACTCTTTTTTTGGTGATCTATCCATATTTCTTAGAGAAAATTTTTTCAATATGCTCACTGGCTGGTAAAGGCAAGCTTCCAGGATTCTGGGAAATGTATGGAGGGAGGGTAGCTACTCTCAGGATTCAGCATACAGTATTCCTATACTCATTTAATGTCCCTATTTTATGTACTTTAATTATGTTCTCAACTCTGCCAATGTGTAGCCTGTCTGTTTTTCTCTCTCAAAAGAGTAAACCTCCAGCTTTATGATAAGGTGGGAGAAAAGCAATCAATCAGTGAATGGGTTTGAAAGAGAATCATTTAGGGATCAAATTGCTTCTCAAAAAGGTGTTTACCAATTCTTATTTAGCATCATTCTCACATCCCTGGTAATGCCATCTGCTCAGTCTTTTGAGGATTATGCTTTAGACATCAGGTTATTTTTCATCTTCCTATATTCATTTTAGGAATTGGCATTTTCTGGGTCTGCTAAGTCTATTACTACTTATTCTCATGCTTGCCAAACTTTCCAAAACATTTTCACCATCATTATACCTTTAAATTCTGTTTCATTATTTTTTACTTGCTTTATAATACTTGGTTATTGGATCTGGGAATTTGTAAATCTATATTTAATGAGATAATTCTGAAAAAAACAATGGCTAGGCCTGTGATATAAGGAAACCTGTCATGTAAAAGAGCTATTTTACCTATCACATTAACTGGTATGATAAAAATCTAGTAAAATAAGTCTGGGACTGGGAATCTCTCTCAAAAATTTGCTTTGAGGGCTCAGGTCTTAATGTCTTCCAGTAGAAGATGACATAGATATTTATACTTCAAGATTTCTTATATTTTTATAAAGATAAAAAGATACATGCAAATGATTCTTTAAAAATTTAAATCAGTATTTCATATGAAATGTAATTGCACATACTAAATATTTTTTCTCAATTCTTTTCCACTTTTGAACACAAAGAGCATGAAATAAACATATTCCTTTTAATGTAAGCAAAATTCAAGTATATTATGGAAAATGTATAATGGATATCATAAAACCATTAAACATTTGAGCCTAACAAATGAATGTAATATAACCTCTCTGCAACAAAACGATGAGATAGGAATGCTCCAAACATGTTCAGAATCTGTTCCTTTACTTGGAAAAATTATGCATGTAAATTATCCAAGCTCTCTGATCTACAGAGTTTATATGATTCTATTTTTAAAATTTGGGACTTTTATGAATTTATGTACTCCATTTAATATTAAAAGTGAGAGATGGCCAATATTTTATAATGAAGCATGCCTTTCACCATATTATCACATTGTACCATGATATCAGATTCATATTAAAATTTTCTAGGTATGATTTAATTGCATTGTCTTTTATTATCCCCAAGTCAAAAATAAAAAAAAAACATTTTAAAATTCATAAAGCAATACTTATCTTAATTTTATGAAGGTATTTATATTTACTATAATAATATTTCCTGATTATATAATGCTCCAAAGTCAGAGTAATCTCTTTCTTTTTAATCATTAACTTCAATCTTTAAATATGGGGTGCTAAGACAAACTATAATATCTATAAAGATTTTTGCACTCAAAATCTCTCTTGGTAGTTAGAGAGAAAAGAACATATAAGCCACTCTTGGCCACTGATATGCAATGTTAAATCAGTTTATCTGTTTGGTGAGATAATCAACCCCTTCTCCCTTACCAATCTATCCACATCTCTTCTAAAACATTCATTAAGTGGATGTGAGTAGGGAAATAAATGATAGTCTTTAAAAATGTCATCACTGTTGATACTTCATTTTGAAACACATTGAAACAATTTTCTTCTGCATTCTCCAGATAACATCTTTTTCCCTCAATAGCATTTTCTTTTTTCATTAATGCCAACCTGAGATTTCTATAGCCATATCTGGGCTTTTAAAAACACAACACACTGCTCCCCTGTTTAAAAAAGTCAGTGGCGCTGACTGTACTTGTCAAACTTCTTACCAACCTCTCCAATTCCACAGCATGCAATTCCAACCTTTGATCACTAATCTCAAATCACACCAAATTTCAGTTTCTAAAACACGTTGAGCTTGAGTTTCAAACTCTATCCTCTATCTTTAAGATTCAGACTGCCTAGAACAATTTCCCTCACATGACGGGATCAGCTACTTCTCCTTTGGGTCTCAGCTTCAGCATCACTTTTTTCAGAGAGACCTTAAAAGACCTCATAGCATTCTCATTGCAACCTTAACAATGTTTATCACAATTTTTAACTCATTTTAGTCTACATTTGTGGTACTTCTCATTTAGTTATAAAGTCCCTGAGGTCATAACTGGATTATCCCCAACCTGTATCTTGATGCCTGACTTATGGTAGACACAATAAATTAACACTGAATGCCCAAGCAAAGAATCATATAAATGGTATGCATGACATAAACACATAACTCATTTTATGTTGGGATTAAGTCCAAGGGTAATCACTTATTAAAATATGAAATGAATTTAGGTAATGTAATAAAGTGTGACTTCAAGTTGACAGGTTTGAAGCCTTACCTCTCACTTTTCCCTCTGGCTAAGCTGATAAGAAAGTTTGGATATTCCCTCCTTCAGCAAGTGCGGAAAATTCAAACTATGTAAAGAACCTTCACCTGGACGTACCACCAAACTACCACAAAAACGCCAAGCCAGATTCCTTTCCTTGCTTTTTCAAGCCATTTTTTACCTGCCAAGAAGCCATTCTGCTCTCCCCAAAAAGTCTCATTATGTGAGTAATAAATCTTTTCATACTCTATTGGTGTTTGAAAAACCTAAACAGTCCTGAAATAGGAACCAAATTTTGAGTGGGAATCCATTCTGCTTCTGTAAGGTGTTCTACAACAGGTAGATAGCTCAGATGTTCCCAGAATGTTCTTGGTTCAGAGTACCTTTGGAATCTTAATTATGTTTTCATAGCAACACTAAATGAAGAAGAAGAAGGGAAAGGGAAGAGGGGAGGGGAAAGGAAAGGAGAAGAAACACTTTAACAGTTCTAACTAGTTAATATATGAAAATATTTACATTCTAATAACTTAGTAGCTATTTGAAAAAATGTATATTAAATAAATTTAAAGTAGCTTGTACAGTGCCAACAGATGTCACTGTGTTTCACTTGAAGCACTAGTCATATTCTAATTTGGCAGGTTCCATTTTCCTGCTGTTGTTGGTTCCACTTTCAAATATGGAGATTCTAAGTGGAAAAGACTTGATTCACGATCAGTTAAAATTATGGAGCTTTTGTCTGAGAAAATATTCTAAAGTCAATAGAAACAAAGTGTGAAAGTAAAGTAGAAAAAAATGTTTAATATTAGTTTATGGCATCACAAACTATGAATTATAAATTCAGTAATTTTTCTTTCTGAATTATAATCTACTTTGTCATAAATTTATTTAGAAATTGGTGAAATAATTCAAACATCTGTTTTGAACTTTTAGGCTTAATGTCAACTATCCAGGAATTTTTAAGTTTAATATTATTTTTCATTTTATTAATCTAAATGGTTACCTCAAATCTTTACTTCATTTTGTGGATGCCAATATAGCCCTGGGCTTTTTCTTTAAGGATTTTTTTATGTAGTGTAATTTTTCTCTGTCTTTTAAACTAGAATGTGCCACATTTTTATTTTCATAGTAGTGAGTGCAGTTTTATAAAGTAGGTGATTAATGTAAGTTCATGTGATCAATATAATTAAGTAAGCCAGGTAACTGACTGTTCGAGTTTGCTAGCTGCCAAAATGCAACACGCCAAGGACAGATTGGCTTGTAATAAAAGGGAATTTATTTCATTAGTTCTTCAGAGGAAAGGCAGCTAACTTTCAACTGAGGTTCTTTCTTATGCAGGAAGGCACAGGGTGATCTCTGCTGGCCTTCTCTCCAGGCTTCTTGGTTCCAACAAATTTCCCAGGGGTGATTTCTTTCTGCATCTCCAAGGGCCTGGGCTGAGCTGCAAGTGCTGAGATGAGGTATACTGAGATGGTTGGGCTATGCTACGTTGAGCTCTCTCATTTAAGCACCAGCCAATTAAATCATACATCATTTATTGCAGCAGGCACGCCTCCTAGCTGACTGCAGATGTAATGAGCAACAGAAGAGGTACATGTACCATTGGCTCATGTCCACAGCAACAGAATTAGGAACCTTCACCTGGCCAAGTTGACACCTGAACTTAACTGTCACACTGACAAATTTCCATTTCATTTTATTGCAATTTAATGGAGTTGGACTTGGCAATTTAAGAAAAATCTATTGAGCTTTCTTGCAAAATATTTTTTTTGCAGGAGTATTTTTACTTCTAAAGACCCACATTTAAATGAAAATGCATGGGTAGAGGTAATAATTAATGCTTTTCTCCATTCATTCATTTGTTCGGTTTTAATTTAAAAATATACGTAACTTTACATTTGAATGATGCTTTAGAGTTTCAGAGTGGTTTCATGGGCAGGAATTGATCTAATTCTATCATCTTTATCTTTGAGGCATTTTAATGCAGTAGACACAGTGATGATTTTCTAGCTTAGAATCTGCTTCCTTACTTCTAGACATAATGCTAATTGTGGTTAATATTCTTTACTCCTTCACGCTTATAGAATTATTTAACAAGGCTCTTTGAATTTGACATTGGCTAGTCTCTAACTAGAGTACACAGAGTATACTTCCTTGCTCCATTCACACTGGGCTTGACCAATGGCTTGATTTAGCCAGTAAAATGCTAACCAATGTAATAAAAATAGGTCTTTACATGTGTTCTGGTGATTTGGCTTGGCCTCTTTTTGTACTTCTGCTATCTCCATGAAAAGAGCATACTATGAGTAGCTGTTAATCCCGGAATAGGTTATATAGACCAGAACACTATTAGATCCACAGCCTGGAACCAATCCCAGCCTACCTACTGAGTAGAGAATAAGAAAAATAAATATTGGTTACTGTAAGCCATGGGTTTAAGTGTTGTTGGCTATATGCAGCTTTATTGCAGAAGAAACCTGACTTGATTTCAACACCTAAGATTGTGACTTCAGTGGCAAGGTAAATATTCTGCCCCTCTTCCCTGGCTAGTTGACTGTATATAAATCTGACCCCAAGTGAGGACAAACAATTCTCTCTCCTGGGAATGTGAAACATGATTTTAGAAATAATGAGTCTAGAGATGGTTCGAGCTGTTCTTTTCATGACAGTATCCTCGAAAGAGGGTCCCAAGTGTTCCTTAGTTCCTGGATGCCCAGGTTGGTTATTCCATCGTTATATTTATTTAAATTTAATTTTTAATCAATTTTAGGGTTGTGATAAAAGAAATGGAATAGGAAAGTTTGTGTGAGGTTCATCTAAGTAGAGACAGTCAACCATCAGAAACAAAAATCTTGCTCATTGTAATCGGGAACAGGACTGTCAGAGCTCCAGGAAATGCAATTACAAGAAAATGCAATGACAAGCAGAAACACGTAACTAAGGTTAATCAGTGGTTTGGCCAGGAACAACATTGAAAAGGAGCAGAACAGGGTTTGATTTGGTAAAGGAAAATGAAATAAAATACTAACAAAAAGGTCCTGATTTCAGAATTTGGTTGATAGGTAAACTATTGTAATAGTCTACTTCCCTCAGGATGGTCTTAGAAAATACTTGAGGAAAGAAATATTATTAGAGGTTAGCACTTGTAAATATCTCATTAAGCAATTAGACTAAAAGAAGAGATGCACTGAATTTAACGTCTGCTCGGATTTCTGACTAATGGTTGACATATAAACAAGGATTTGGGAAGAGGAAGGCATGAGATTGGTGAAAAGAGTGTGTGGCTCAACTACTCAGAAAATGCCACTTTCATAAAATATTAATGTTCTCTGTGACTATTCAGAAGGTCTTCACTGCTAAAGAGGCAGTATAGATAGTAGTTAAAAAAAAAAAAAAAGAGCCAAACTTGCATCATCTTCACTAATCAGACAAATTATTTTCATTTTGTCGGCTTTAGTTTCCACATGTATAAAGTGATAACAACAGTAGCTACCAAATTGAGTTTTGGCAATTAAGAGAGTTTATGTATATCATGTTTAGGAGAATAGTTGTACGGATTTATTGTTGTATAAATATTAGCTAGTATTAACTGTTTAGGATTATGTGTTTTGTAGAGGTCCTTCTTTTCCTTCAGTCAGACTAGTACTTTCTCAGTGAGTTTAAAAGATAAATTTAAAAGAATGGTGACAAGGACTGACATCATGGAAGGGTCAATTAGCATGAACTTCCTACTAAGACTAACCTGGATACCTACTGTCTTTGCTTTTAGGAAACCATCAGTAGCAGTAACAATCAACTGTGCCTTTGACAATTGGATAGATAATAGCCTGGTTTAAGGGATTTCAAAATGTCAGAATATTCTCAGTGTTTGGTCTCCAGCAAAAGAGATAGTTGTTATGAGTATTAATTCAATTTCTCATCTCACCCTGCATCTTCCAGAACTCTCATCAATGGATTTTTTAATCCTTTATATATATTCCACCGTAGGCTACTGTCAAACTTTGCCTCTAGCCAAGGAACTCATTTCAGAAAAACAAAACAAAACAAACACATGGGAAAATTCCTGTGATAATTTACAGGCCATTCCACAAAACTCATTATACAGGAAAATTGCATTTAAAGAGTATTTGAATAACTTAATAAAGACTCTGCTCCAGGGATTGCTAGAGATAATACCACGTGATATCAAAGAGACTTCTTGCAGAATATGGTACCTATTGTGAAATAGAAATCCAAATATGGCACCAATTCTTCCCTAGGTAAAATATTACTGGCTAAGAGAACAAGAAAGGAAGTGGAGGTGATGCATTTTACAATTATACTTACTGATTTTTGTCTCAAATATTGTGCTGTGAACCCATCAATTCTGATATTTCCTAATCTCCACGTGAGAAGAAGTTTACACTAGGGGATAAAAAGTAATTGCTGTATCTTTCATTTCCAGGAGGGATAAAGTGTCTGTTGCCATGAGACCATTTTAGACAGCTCATGTAACTAGTCAAGCAGCCCAAAAAGGGGATTGCTGCATTGGTTGGATTGATTAATTCTGAAAATTAAGAGAAAATAAGGGCTAATGAGGCCACTATGAAATGGAGGCCCAGACAGAACATTATGAAATCCCTGTGTTAGTATAACCAACAAGGGTCAGAATTCTTAAGAAAGCTATTCATTTCAAAACTCCTTTGGCAAATAGCTTGGAATACATAGCAGGAGTAGCTACAAACTCAGGAAATGAAGACATGTTCTCTATATACTTCCTGGCAAGTGGTTTCTCTCTGTTTCTCTCTCTCTCTTTCTCTCTCTGTTTCTCTCTCTCTCTCTCTCTCTCTCTCTCTCTCTCTCTCTCTCTCTCTCTCTCTCTCTCTCACACACACACACACACACACACACACACACACACATATACACACACGGTATACATAGTACACATATTTCTTATTGCTGCTGAATAGCAAATTTCAGTTCTGAGGGTCAGAAACCCAGAATGATTTGTAAGGCTCTCAACTCAGTTTTCATCAGGGTTGCATTTCTTCTGAAGTTTCCAATGGGAAAAAAATCATGTTTTCTTGCTTTTTACAGGTTCTATGGGCCACTGTATTCTTTTCCTCATGGTCCCTTTCTCCTACCTCTGTATTTCTTGCCATCTCTCCTTTATGTCTGCTCATATTCAAGCCTTCCTCTTATAAGGACCCTTGTGATTACATCACAAAAAGACAAACCACACAGCAGGTATAAAGAAGCAACCCTAAAAGTGACTGGCCTAGGCTACACCCAAAAATAGAGTAAGTACCCGCCTGGATAATCCAAGGCATTCATCTATCTCAAATCCCTTAATCACACCTGAAAGTCTTTGTCATGTAAGGTAATGAATTCATAGGTTCCAGGAATTAGAACATGGACATCTTTGGGACACCATTATTCTGTCTACCACAATAAATCTATAATGTGCTTCCATTTCTCTTTCTATTTATCTCCTATTACTTAGAATATTATATCAATATAAAAATGTAAGTTTAGATTTGTATCTAGGCCTAGAGTTAGTAATTAATTGAGAACACTTTAACTTAATTATTCTTGAAATATTTTCTTTGCATTAATATCTGCTATATATCTAATGTTATACTCTATTTTACATAAACCATTTTTTTCTCTTGTTTTGTTTATACCCAGGCAAGATGAGTCACTTATCTCTGTCTATTCTGGCACCATACTCTTGAATATAAATGTCAGTAATTCTAATAAATTTAGTAATTATTTAGTAATTTCTAAGAGTATTTAAGGGGTGGTATAAGGCTTTGAAATAAAATACATAAATTATCAGAGAAAAAATTAACTTCATTATGGAATACCCTAGATCAGTTTAAATGGGTAGTTGACATTCAAAAACTAACAGCTCATGCCTCGTAAGTGTCAGATACTAGTCTATACTATTTACATTAATGAACTGATTTAATTAACTCATTTAAGCATAAATAACCCTATGAAGAAGGTAAAATTAATATCCTTTACCTGGATGAGGAGACTAAGAAATACAGACTTTTAATAACTGACCCAATATCACCTACTTACTAAGTGTTAGGGCAAGGATTTAACTTATGCAATCTGGCTCTTCACAAAAACACTTGTACAGTTGAGTGCTTGAAAAAATTAAAGAATATAATAATGTTACAAAATGAAAAAAATTATTAAAGAAAGTTAGCAACTCTATGAGGAAAAAGGATAAAGTCATACAAGAAAAGTCATGTTTAAAATATGAAGGAACCAGTCCAAATTAGAATAGGTAGCCAAAAGGTTTTGGAGAAAAGTAACAGAAGTGAATTCAAACAACAGATAGACAAAGCAACATTACAGAGACATATCTTCATTCATGTGACAAATTTTAAAAGGGCAATAAGTAATTGCAAAGTTTCTACAGAAGTCATACAAATAACCACACCTATAGTAACTTTAAAACAGCACACATTAATTTTGTCATGCATTTTGATGCATTCCCCAATTGAGATGAAAATTCTCTCTTCTGACTGTTAAATCATCACCTCTTTTAAAGCCTTCAACTGATTGGATTAAATGTTTCTCATTGCTGAAGACAGTCTACTTAGTTGATCGTAGATGTAATCAATCAGATGCAATCAACTTACTGATGATTTAAGCCTAGGAAATGTCCTTCAATCAGATGCAATCAACTTACTGATGATCTAAGTCTAGGAAATGTCCTTGCAGCAATGGGTAGGCCAACTTACTTGAACAGACAACTGGGCACCATCATCTGGTTAAGTTGACACATAAACCTAACCATCGTAGCAGATATGTGAACAGACATTCACACACTGATTATCATAGTCACATTATTCACAATTGCCAAAAGATGAAAGCAGTCCAATGTCCATCAACTCATTATTGGATAAACAAAATGTGGTATGTGCATATCACAGAATATTATGTAGCTGTATGTACGGAAGGAAGTCTTGATGCAGGTGGTAACATGGATGAAATTTAAGGCCATTTTGTTGAGTGAAATAGGCCAGACACAAAAGGACAAATATTGTATGGTCTTACTAATATGAATTAAGTATAATAAGCAAACTTTTATAGAGTTGAAATCTAGAATATAGGATACCAGGAGCTAGAAAGAGGATAGAGAATAGGAAGCTGATACTTAAATTTGTGCAAAATTTTGTGTTAGGTTTATTGTAAATGTTTGAATATGGGTAGAGGTGATGGTAGCACATTACTGTTCATGCAATTAACTGTTCTGAATTTCTTTTAGAAAAAGCTTTCCTTCTAATGACATACATGACAGTTTAGGGTCACGTATACCACTAGAAGGAAAGCTAAAGGCTAGAACATGGGACTATAAAGCACAGTGAACCTTGTGGTGGACTATGACTGTGGTTACTAGAGCAGATATAAGAATGCTACTTCATGAACTAGAAAAAATGTTTATCACTATTACAAAGTGCTAACAATAGGGAGGTATGTGGGAAATATACCTAATGCAAACTATGGACTACAGATAATAGTAATATTTTAATATTCTTTCATCTGTTGCAACAAAGGTACCACACCAATGCTGAGTATCAAAAATAAGAGGTATAAATGGTATTTTTTTTCTTTTTAGAGTAATGAAAATATTCTAAATTGATTATGGTGATGAATACACAACTCTGAATATACTGTAGCTCAGCAAAACTGCTTTTTTAAAAAAATAGCATTAGTCATTATCATTTGCCATGGTTTCAGTATAACTTAGCAGTAACCAGGCACATCTGCTGTCTTTGTAGGCACTGTTTCCCTTATATTATTCAAGTGCCTAAATTATGTTATCTATAACTGTGCTTCACTCCATTGGAACAGTTTCTTAGGTCAGCATCAATGAAACATTTCGCAATTAAGTTTCCACCTTGTGCTATGGACGGTCCATGCTTTCCTACCAACAAAGATGGCATCCTCTCTGTCTGCTGGGTGTTGAGTGAGCCAATCTAAAATGCCCACCAGCGCATCTGTATTCTCAGACTTTTCTTAATACCATTTATTGATAGCCCATGTCCACCATGAAACAGAAACAAAGACAAGACTAATCTCAAATAAAATTTAATGGTGGAAATGCTTCTAATGGAAAATGGGGAGGGAGTCAGAAGCTGCTGAGAGAACTGTCAGATAGTAATGCAGGTCTCTTGCGAAAGAAAGCAGGCAGGCAGGCAGAGAGGGAGGAAGGCAGGTAGAGAAATCTTAGACTGGAGTGCAGTTCTATGAAATTTTCAGCAAAGCTAACAGGAGTCCTCAAGATAAAGTTTCCTTGTCCTAGGAGTACCACATCTTGCAGAAGCAACTCTGCATTTGTGTATTTGTCGTACTCAGTCATTAGATAGCAGCAGCCCATGGAAAGGGCGTCCTCAACATAAACATGGTGAAATTTCAGATTGCAGCATGTGGTGATACCAGATATACTCCCCATGGTAAGAAATCACAAAGGAGTAACTTCATTGCTTCCACACTACTAAGAGTAGGGTAAAGTAAGTCAAAGCCTATCATTTCCTCTAAACATAAATGCAAAATTGGTGATAAAGAGATCTGAGGAAGAAGCATGTAGGTAGACCACTCTGAATGCCTCCAAAACATAAAGATATTTGTGTCCCATGTAAATGAACACCAAAGCGTAACACCAGCAGAGGAGGAGATTAATAATCAAGTAAGTAGGATGAGCATTCTCTAGATTCCAGCCAGCATATTTTCCAGCCACTTGTGTCATTTCCAAATGTCCTCATAAACAAAGCTATGGTGGCAAAGATGGAGGTCATGCATGGGCTCAGCAACATGGACTTCCACCAAGTCTGACCTGATAATAGCTACTGCTGAGTGCTCAATTTTCCATCAGCATAGACCAGCACTTGGTTCCTGACACAGCATCATTCCCTGAGGTGAATAGACAGCTAGGTGGTGGCTTGTTGATTATATTGAACCTTCTCTCATGGAAGGAACAATGCTTTGTTCATACTAGAACAGAAACTGGAATAGCTTGGGTATGGATTTGCCTTCACTGAACATAGGGTTTTGCCAAAAATAACATCCATGGGCTTGTATATTCCTCATTCACCATCAACATATTCCATATAGCATCACATCCGATCAAGGAATTCACTTCACAACAAATGAACTGCAGCAATCAGTTCATGCTCATGGAATTCATTGGTCTTATATTCTCCATTATACTAAAGTAGCTGGATTGAAAAAAAAGTGGAATGGCTTTGTGAAAATTTAATTACAGTGCCAGCTAGCTGGAAGTATCTTGCAGAGCAGGGGCATTGCTCTCTGTGAACTATAATATGCTTAAATCAGTGTCAGATTTATGTGCTATTTTTCTCTTAGTACAGGGCCAGGAAATCAAAAAGTGGAAATGCAAGTGGCATTGCTCACTATAACTCCGGGGGCCCACTAGCAAAAGTTTTACTTCTAGTCCCCATGCCTTTATGCTTTGTTTGTCTAGAGGTCTTAGTTCCAACATGGGGATTGCTTCTGCCAAGAGAAACAATGATGTTTTCATCGAACTAGAAGTTAAGACTGCCAACCAGCCCCTTTAAGCTCATCATATCTCTCAATCAACAGACAAACACACGTAAGAAGATTAGACCCACAGAGAAGAGAAAGCAATGTGAAAATGGAGGCACAGGTTGAAGTATTGTGGCCACAAGCCAAGGAATGCCTACAGCCATTAAAAGTTGGAAAAGGCAGGGAACTGATTCCCCTCTTACTTTTAAGCCACCAAATTTGTGGTAATTTGTCACAGCACTTGCAAATGTATTTATGAGAGCCCTTGATTAGTTTTACTATTTTCTAAGGTTGCTTTCACATCATATACTTAATGATACTCCAAATATGTTAAATACAAAATATTAGTTTAAATAATTAAAGGAATTCACTTAAATATGTTATAAGAGCATCTTTAATGATTATTAGAATTAACTGAATTTTTAATTACTTGAATCTCAAATATAAAAGTTTAAAGAGAATGCATGTTGTCTTTTTTAAAATCATTGTTTTAATGAATTAAACATTTATTTTATAACATAGTATCAAATTGTTTCCTCTGTACATTCACACAATTCTCAAGTAATTAGAAACATCTCACATTGATACTGCTCTCCCTTGACCCAAAGTAATCACATGATGATAAATAAGTCAATTGCTGAGCTATATCCCTCTAGATAGATTAATCACTGTAAATGTGTAGGGATTTGCCACAATCCAAATCAAAACAAATAAATCAGAGATTTCTACTGGAATTTCCAAAATTTAAAGGTCATACCCACACTTTTCCCTTGGATTGAGAGTTATGAATGAGCCCAAAAGGCTGACTATATTTCATATAAAAGAACTTGAAGAAATTCACAGAGAGATAGGCAATAGAGATTGAGAGAAAGAAAATTTTTATTCTATTCGCATTGCTCAATGTGGGTAATTCTGGGACCTGCATTAGTTTTGGATTACTTTGAGTTTATTAATTCCTCTTTATCATGTTGATTTTGTCCAGTTTCTGTGAATTGATTCAAAGTTCTTCTCTAATACATCTAGGAATAACACAGATTCTTGGTTACCAGGAATTCTTTATTTTTTCTGAAATGACCATATTGCTCTCCAGACTGCAAAACAGCTTCTATAAGTACTACCTGCAACATAATTAAAGCAAAGCTGAAAGAAATTCATTTCATAAAGCCATGGGAAAAAAATAAACTATATAAGTGTTAACCAGGATAGATTATATTAAATGTTTCATGGTATATCAATTTCATGATTTCTAACAGGCTGAGGGAATACCTTGTATTAAATAGGGAATACATCTCCTTTGTAAGGTAAAAAGTAACGATCCAACTTAACTCTATAATTGAACTTAATGTAAGTATTAATAAAAATGGTTTCTTATAAGTGAAACTTTCCTCTTAAACATTGATAATGTGCAAAATGTGTCCATTTTTAGATATTTTAGCCTCTGTATTTATACAGCGATTTAAGCATTCTGTGCACTATAGTTACATTTGCTAATATATTCTTCATATGGCTACACCATTTGAAGAATATATATGAGTTGTACAAGAATCATTGGTTTCTTTTTTAATTTTTATGCTTAGATGCAAAAATAAATCATTACTGTGAGCCTTTAACAGTTGCCATTATCTAATTTATTTTGAGAAAAATGTCAAATTTGGGGTAATGTATTTTGAAATTGGTACTACTCATCAAGAAAAATAAAAGTAATTAGTCACATGTTGAAATTTCATCATTTTATTTCTGGAAATATCTAGTTAATGTATTCTAAATTATGAATGAGAGACTACTTCACTTGGTTCCACCTTTAAAATTCTGGATTAAGCTATTAAGTTACATAGAATGGCTTAATTTCTCAGCACACTAAATCACCTTAGCAAAGCTTCTTTTTGAAAAGAAAATTGAGCACAATAATTTTAAGTGCAATTGATCAGAAATAATACCATATTCTAAAATCTTTTCCCCTCCATTAAGAATCAGAAAGAGAAGTTAAGAGCCCAATGTTTGAGTCATCTATGGGCATTAAATAATAAGAGGGATCATTAATGCTATTTTATGATGAATTAAAAATTTTAAAGTTCTGTAGAAGTAAAAACTCACTTTTGTTGTTATTATTGAAAGAGAGCTTTCTAACTTACATTTTGTGGTTTCAGAAGTATATTATGAAAAGTACATTACTTAGAGGCTGAGGTCTACATAAAATATCAATGCCTCATCAACAAGATTTGAGGACTTACTTAGCCCATTGGTTTTCACAGTACTTGGAAACAGTATGATTCTTTTGGGTCTTGCTCTTAAGTTATGTTAGGCTAGATCAGAGCAGCACTTGTTTTAGTTATTCCTCACTACAAAGATTCTTCTGGAATGTTCTAGTTAATGCCCCTTAAATTATGAGATTTTTCAATCTTGCTGGCGGGAACTGGTACTAATTCCAGCCCTGTGCATGAGTCAGTATTCGTCCCTCTACTTTCAAGTCACTGTCTCCACCCTCAGGTAACCTCCTCTCATATATGCATGGATTAGCACTCTGTCAAATTCTATTCACACTGATTTTTCCAGACTCTCAGCTCTATCTCCTCAACCAGTGGGAAGCTTCACTGAGGTTCCTCCTTCATGTACTGTGGCCTGGAAATTCCTAGGGCAATAGATGGGGATAATCATAGAGTTCAGATCATGTTTCCCTTCTGTTGGGAAACACTGGCTTTCATTGCCTGATATCCAGTGCCTTGAAAACCATTTTTTCCTATCATTTCTTCTCAGTTTGTTTGTTTTTGCTTTCCTTTACAGGAAGGAAGTTAAATCCAAACTAGTTACTCCATCTTGGTCAGGAGGATGCATCTTCCCAGCATTTATTTGATTAGGGTTCCATGGTACTCATTTTTCCATCTTTTACTTGTTTTTTTTTTTATATATACGGGCAGGCACCGGAAATTGAACCCAGGTCTCCAGCATGCCAGGCGAGAACCCTGCCACTGAGCCACCATGACCCACCCCATGCTTTACTTTTAACCTATCTATGTCTTTACATGTGAAAGCTTTCTCAAAGACAGCATATGATTGGGTCTACTCTACTTAAAGTCAATATGTTCCCACTTCAAATTTTTACATTTCTATTCCCGTTCCTCCTTCCCTTTCTTCCTTTCATTCTTCCTTCCTTACAAGTTTCTCTCTGGTGTCATTTTCCCTCATATTAAAGATATGTGTTTTAATGCAGGTTTGGTGGTGACAAATACTTTTAATTTTCCCTCAGCTGAGAATGTGTTTATTTTTCTGGACGTAGAATAATAGATCGACATTTTTTTATTTCAGCACTTTAAAGATACTGTTCCCCTGTGTCTCAGTTTGCCAGTCTTCTATGACAAATATCACAAAATGAGTTGGATTAAACATTGGGAATATATTGGGCCACAGTTTTTAAGGCTTGAAGAAGTCCAAAATCAAGGTATCAGCAAGACCTTTTTATTCCCAAATATCTATAATGTTCTGATGCTGGCTGCCAGCAATTCTTGGGATTCATTGACTTGTAATTCTGCTTCCCATCACATGTTGATATCCTCTTTTTTCTGGCTTCTATGACTTCTAGAACCTCTTAAAAGGCCTCAAGTAACCTGGATTAAAACTTACCCTTATTTATTTAGGCCACTTCAAGAGGTCATATTTATAATGGGTTTATATCCACTAGCAATTAAAATTAAGAAAAATTATTTTTCTGGTGTGGTAGCTTGGAGGTATATAACCTAGAATAACATGTTCTTAAACTTTATCTATTTCTTTGCATAAATCCTGGCAAATGGACCTTTTTGATAAGGTTACTTCAGTTGTGGCCCATCATAATCAGGATACGTCTTAATCATATTATTGAAGGTTTCATATGGAAGGTCACAGAGACAGAGAAAGCCACTTGGAGCATTCATAAGCTTGAAGTCAACAGAACAGAGAAATCAGAAGAGGCTGCCATGGGCATTGCTATGTGACAGAAAAGCCAAGGACCAAGGACCAAGTTACTTATCAATATAGAGCCAACCCCAGAATGCCACAGTTTTCTGGAAGAAAGCATCACCTTAATGACACCTTGATTTTGGATTTCTCCTAGCCTCAAAAGTGTAAGCCTGCAAATTCCTATATTTAAGCCATCCCATTGCATCAACTTGCTTTAGCAAAATGACATATCAAGATGTTAACAAGTATTTTAGTTATCTTCCTAAAATATTTCATACATGTGTGTGTATATATATGTCTGTGTTGCGTGAGTGTGTGTATTTGTGCATGTGTATCTCAGAAATTCAAGATAATACAACATAAAAAATACCCACTCATATAATTTTCCACATTTATGAACTACAGAAACTAGCCTATCATCCTTAGGTGTATTTAATATAGTTCAAAACACATATGTAATTTTTAAAAATTTGGAAAAATATAAAAGTAGAATGGAATTTCCTTAATTATATGAAGACTAATTACCAGAAAGGTACATCAAATAACATATCTAGTAGCAAACCATTGGAATCATTTCAGTTAAGATCAGTAATAAGACATGGATACCTGTTTTTAATTATCATAATATAATAACAGTAACAAAAGAATCTATCAGACATGTATTAGTTTCAGCCTCAATATTTGGACAAGATCTCCCATTAATTCGATTTTGACTTTAGCATTTGAAAAGCAATAAACCAGGTGTATATTTCAAATCATTATGGCTTCCTCAAATTCTTATAAAGATTTACCTATCAATCTATTCCATGTATTGAAACCTGAGATGCATATGTAGAATTCAAAAGTAAATTTGTTATATTGAAGGTCCATTAAAATACACTTTTACCACAATTCTAAGGCACCATTTTACAGATTCCTTTTTTTTAAAGAGAAAGTGCATCAAAAATTAAAGATATCAATTGGAAGAGAGAGCAACAATCATAACTCTGTTCCTCAAATATTCAGAAAGAATCTTTTCAGGAAGCATATGAAGCCTCAGTTAGTCAGGATATTCTACATCTAGCAAATGATACAATTGCACAGACTGCATAAGAAATTTCTCCAAATAAATAGTGATATGTCATGATAGAGTTACTTATCAATATAGATCTGAATATCCTGGCCAGTGTAATAAAATAAGAAACTGAAAACCATAAATACAAAATATGAAGACTGAGAGAGAATTAACAAAACACTTAAGATAGGAAAAAAAAAACATTGAAACTAATATCAGAGTTAGTAAGTTGTTTTATATAAGATCAACATATCATAAAACAATAATTTGCTTCCCATTGCTATCAACAATTAGAAAACATATTTGAAAATTTAATACCTTTTACACTAGCAACAACAGTGTTTTAGTTTGTGAGCTGCCAGAATGCAATATACCAGAACTGGAATGGCTTTTAAAAAAGGAAATGTATTAAGTTGTAAGTTTACAGTTCTAAGCCTATAAAAATATCCAAACTAAGGCCTCCAGAAAAAAAAGATACTTTAGTTCAAGAAACGCAGATGGGTCAGGACACCTCTGTTATCTGGGAAGACACGTGGCTGTCATCTGCTGGGGTCTCTGGCTTCTCATTTCAAACATCTTCCCTTAGCATTTTCTTTCTTCATCTCCAAATGTCTTTGGCTGTGTGGGCTCTGTTGGCTCTAAAACTTTTGCAAAATGATTTCCTCTGAAAGGGGTCCACTGAGTAACCCCACCCTGAATGGGTGGAGACACATCTCCACAGAAAACAGCTTAGCAAAGGTACCAACAACAATTGAATACAATAAAAAGATCCCACCCAGAAATATTGAAAGATCATTAAAGAACATGTTTTTTCTGGGGTATACAACAGATTCAAACCAGCACAAACAGTAATGATAGAAATAAGGTTATTTTTCATTTGTTATATGCCAATCAATTTTCTAAGTGCTTCATTTTTAACTCATGTAGGGCCCATTAAAAATCAAAGGTGTATAAATTATGCTACATTGTCTCTAAATGAATACAACAGAGAATGTAAAAAATGTATAAAAATAAACTTTAAATTATAATCAGTACCATGAAAGATACATTGAATAAATGAAGAGAGATACATAATTTAAAATGTTATATAAAAATGTAGTATATAGTAAAATGGAATATTATTCAGTCTTCCAAAGGGAATGAAATCCTGATACTTGCAATAACATGGATGAAACTTGAAGGCATTATGTTGAGTGAAATTAGCCAGATTTCACTGATTTGAAATGTTTAGAATAATCAAAGTCATAGAGTCAGAATCCATAATATAGGTTGCCAGGTTATGGCATGGGGATAGGGAATGGGAAGTTAAGTGTTAAAATGTGCATTTTTTTGAATGGTGGAAATGTTTTAATAAAGGATAGTGGTGATAGCACAATATTAAAAATGTAATTAACAGCACTGAAATATTTATCTGACTATGGCTAAACAAGGAAATGTCAGACTGTTTACAGGTAACGGAATAAAAATTAAGAAACATAAATCCATGGAATTGCACAGTACAGTGAACTCTACATTCAACCATGGACTATAGTTAATAGCATCATTATAAAATTGTGCTATCATCAATTAAAACAAATGTTATTCACCAATGCAAGGTGTTGGTTGTGGGGTGGTATATGGGGATCCTGTATTTTATGTATGATTGTTCTGAAAACTCACAACTCATCTAATAAAGAAAAAAACTTTTAAAATGTAATTAATTCACAGCAACAGATAAATAGATGATGGTTGAATCTAATAACAGCCACAGAAATAAGTAAGAGATGATTGTTACTTCCTTCATGCATAGAAGGATTTCCTAATGGGTCCACAAAAGAAGAATTCCACAAAATAAAGTTTACACATTTAATTACATCAGAGTAAGTATTTATTTTGTTGTTATTTAACAAAGGATATAATTAATGTTCACATTAATGAACAGCTGACCAAAAGGAGATTTTTTTTATCATTAATGATCAGAGAATGTCAAAAATGAAATATCTAAGGGATTATATAAATATCTACAGAAATCACATGGAAACAATTTAAAAAATAGAAAAAGGACAATGGACAAATAGTGTAGTGAGTAGAAAAGACAAGTCCCAGAAGAGTGAAAAATAAAGGACTAGAAAGTTTAGAAAAGATGTTTGTCTCACAAGGAATGAGGTAGAAAAAAAGAAAATTATAGTAAGACTCATTTTAGTCCAAGTAGCGCTACCGGCTATAATAATCTAAACCCAGAATGTGTAACAATGGCAATAAAATATATTTCTCAATCACATAAAGTCCAAAGAGTTCTAAAATCTACATTTGAAGGTGTGGGCTTTCCTCCAAGTTGTAATTCATAGACCCAAGTTTCTTCAAAGTTGTCTCTAAGCCAACTTCAAAACATGCCTTCCAGGGCCACCAGGCTTATATGAAACATATTGGGAAAAGGGAAATAGTGGAAGGAAAGCAGCTTTCTAAAGATCTTGGCTTTTCCCAGAACCTACCCATGCCAAAATAAAAGAAAGAAAGATCTTGGCTTTGCTTTGCATATATGATATCTGCTCACATTCCATTGGCACGAGTTAGTCAAGTGTCCCAACTATTTTGTTGAGTGTGGGTGGAGAGGTGGGGCACAAATGCAATCTCATTCCAGGAAACAATTTACCAACAATGACACTACAGTAGAAGAAGAATTAACATTGATGGACAGTTAATTGTTTCTGCCATTAACTTACTGGAAAAAAAATTAGGAATTTGGACAATATCAAATATGGCTATGAATGTACAAACTGCTAAAACAATTTTGTAAATAAAGCTGTTAGTAGTTTCTGCACAATAATTCCACTCTTGTGAATATACTCACTCTAAAAAAACTGAGGTATTTGACTGGATATGGAGAAATAGAAAATAGCTTGTGAAAGTTTTATGGATGGTGCCAAGGAGATTGAGGGAACCAAGCTGTTCATAAAAGTAAAATGAATAAAATGCCATGTATGCAAATTTTAGCATAATATACAGTGAAAATGAACCCTCAAGTTTGTACTTTGAGTTGAAAAAGTAAAATAAAGTAGATATAAAGACCAGCATATAAAAACAAACTATAGTAAACATTATTATAGCTGGTAACATACATCAATTCTGGAGGGTGGACTGGAAGGTCGTTTATTAAATAATGAGTGCTCCTGGGGGGATAGAATAGAGAAGCTTGACAAAGAAGAAAACAGGATAAATTTTAAAATAATATAATATAAAATGCAATATAAAAGAATGGACATGCACTTATCATTGGTAATATTTTGCCAAAAATTAAGGTTCATTTTAAATTTAAGTCTGTCTACCTGAGCTCTAAAAACAGTAACCAACCAATAAACAGACAAGAAAATTGGGTATATAGGTGGTTATGTTCCTTTATTTTCTCCAGCTTTGAATGATCTGCAATTCCTGGTATTCATGATGAAATCCCTCCCCTTATGTTGGGGCTAGAACTAGAGTCTTACTTCCTACCAATAGAATATGGTAAAAGTAATGGATGTCAGTCACTAAGATATAAAAGATGGTGGCATCTATCTTATTCACACACTCTCTTGTCTTCTTGCTTGGTACTTCAAATGATATAAGGTCCCCTGTTATGAACTTCCCTATGGAGATGCCCTCATAGCTAGAACCTCAAGGCTACCTGCAGCCAACAGCCAGCAAGGGATTGAGGTCCTTAGTTTCACTGGAATCCAACCAACAAGAGTGAGGGAGAAATGATTCTTCCTCAGTTGAGACTTCATATGATTGCAGTCTAGGCAACACCTTAATTGCATACTGTAAAACAGTGTCCCCAGCTAAGCCACACCTGGATTCCTGACCTCCAGAAACTATAACATAATAAATGCTATTCTCTTAAGCCACTAAATTTTGGAGTAATTTGTTACACAGAACTAGATAACAAAGGCACTTCCCTTCTCTCTCTCAATATACTATAATGGAAAAACCGGTTCTGGATCTTGCTCACAATTCTGGGCTTTTTCTTGCTCATTTAGTAGGCAAGAATTGAAAATGAAATGCCTTTTGGAAGAATCATTTCTAACATTACATTTTCTGTTTATTTCATTTTAATTATTACCTGGTCAGTAATTACACTGCAAAAGACATTGTTAAGTACACTTTACAAGTAAGTAAACCTTACAAGTTTCCTCTATTTCCTAGCAAAATATGAGCATTTTCCATGACTTAACATTTTAGATAGGCATTACAGACTTCTCATGTTCTTCAGGTATTTAGAAAAAGCTAGCTGCACTGTTCCTATGTAAAATATTACACATTAGACATTTTAGATTACTGAATAACGTGCGAGAGAAAAGAACACTCAGATACAGTGACAAACTGCTAAGAAAATAGAGTAAGTAGCATTTTCACTGAATGTATTGACAGTTTAGTAATTGCTGAGATTATTGTGAAATTTTTGCAAATCAACTAATGAAGTATGGATGTTGTGAAGTGCTGTTATGGTTACTTTATGTAACATTTTATGTACTTAAATAAAGGAAAATTTATTATTTTGTAAACTTGACAAATAGATAACAGAAAAGGGAATATTAAAGTGTTTACATTCATTTTTAATACATCATTAAATAAACTGGCAAAAATACATAGTGACATCTGTACTGACAGTCCAAAAGCAAAATTAAAAAACAGGATTAGTTCCAAAATGCAAATTACCATCATTGTGTGCTTCCTGGAAATGTGCTTGGTGGTAGGAAAGTAAACATATCTTTCTAAACAGTGGTTATTAATATTATACAAAATATCTTCATGAAGTTATTTAGTATACAATTTTTAAAATGGACATGTGATCTACAGGATTTAATTTTATACTAAAATTATTTGAATATCTCAAGGCATGTGGTATGCACAATATAAGTGATGTAAGATATTGCCTTGTTTTAATGATTTCAGAATCTCATTAGTCAAATCTTTGTCAAATAATACATGAGAACACCATACTGCCAGTCAAGTTTTTCATGAATAAAATCAGTAAACTTAACATGAAAATTTTTATATCAGTGATAAATATATTGATAAGGTTTTTACTTTAATATATCAAAAATAAAATTAGAACTCAAAAGATTGAGTTAATGGAATTATAATTATTCATAGAAATATTTTCTAGAGAACACATTTTTCCTATTTTAAATAGCATTGTTATATAACTTTGCATATGTCTAGGAATAATTAATATATTCAAGAATATATAAATTGTAGTATATGACATTTATGAAACACAGAAATAAAATACACAGTTATGTATTCTCTCCAGTTCTTCCCTCAGTTCTCCCTGGAAGTAACTACTCTTTTCAATTTAATATTTATCCTTTCATTGCTCTTCTTTAGAGATGTGTCATATATGTATACATTGGTGAAAAATATCATTTATATTTGCTTGATTTTGAGCCTTATAAAAATAATTTGACATTGTGATCTTTTTTCCTTCAACACCACATCTATAAGACTCATTGTGTTGATGAGATTATTTTTGTTGCATTCATTTTTATTATATTTTATTATATGCACATACCATAAATTTACAATTTCCTTGTTAATGTATGCTTGGAATGTTTTCTGTTTTTTGCTAACTTTTTTTTTTTTTGGATTACAAACAATGCTGCGTGTGACAGCCTTCTCTCTGCTACAGGATATATATACAATATTACTCTAGATTATGTGACTAAGATTGAAGTTGCTTGGTCATAGGTTAAACACATGTTCAACTTTACAAGGCAACTTCAAATTATTTCCCAAGGTGGATGTACCAACTACACTTCCAATCCTGTATTTCAACAGTTTCTGTTGTTACACTTCTTTGCCTACACTTTGGTTTTGGACTAACTAGTGGTTGTAAAATGCCATCTCATTGTGGTCTTATTTTCCTTTTTCCCAATTATTAATAAAATACTGTATATTTTCATTGATTTATTTTCCATTTGCATATCTTCTCTTTATAAATTTTATTGCTTGCTCTTTTATTTTAGTTTACCTTTTCCTTATTGATTTTAAAACAATTTTGAAATAAAATATTCTTCATCAAAAACCTAAGATATACACTGACTCAGAAAACAATCTGATCCTCCTTTGAAACAGAATTCTCTCAAGTTGAGAAATGCTATAGCTTTGAAAATAATGTGGTTTTTTTTAATTATGTTATTTCAAACTTAAGAATTAGTTTATTAGGATAATGTATTGGTACTGCAAGGCAAGCTTTCAAATAAATAGCATTTAACACTTATATCTTTGTGAATAAGGATGTTTTCAATGTTGTGCAATCAAAACAAGTAGAAATAGAAACGGCTTGAAAACATTAAAGTTATGGTAAATATGAATTTTTATTGCTAATTTACTGTTGAAAATTAAGCACATGGATTACTGTCTGTGAACAAGTGTGCCTTCATAGTAGAATGTCAGACTGTCGTATTATCAGCTGAAGGATCACAATTAGGGAAAACCTATAAATTTCATTTCCAAGTCAGTTCTAGCACTACAGGCTGTCTATAATCTGGATGATAACAGAATCACCACGCATATTTGGTGTTACTTGCCCTGCCTTGAAAACAATTGTGCCCTGGAGTCAGCTTCTGTTTTAGAGAACAGAAGATTGAATTAATGGAATTATAATATTCATAGAAATATTTTCTAGAGAACACATTTTTTCCTATTTTAAATAGCATTGTTATATAACTTCACATATGTCTAGGAATAATTAATATATTCAAGAGTATATAAATTGTGTATATGACATTTATGAAACACAGAAATAAAATACACAGTTATGTATTCTCTCCAACTCTTCCCTCAATTCTTGATGCAGCGCATCAAGTTTATTCCTAGATAAAATATTAAATTAATTCTGAGACCCCTACTATTGAGAAACATCATTGATGTGCACACTTAGCATTTATAATCTTGTCTTAAAGTCTTGTGGGTAAATGTCTGGGAAACAATCCATATTGCAGCAACAATTGTATAGGTGTTTGTCTCCTTAAGCTGTGATTTGCAGTCCCAGACACATTTTAAATTGGTGAGTTAGTCTCCCAAACAACCCAGGTAATAATTGAATCAGGCCTTTAAAAAGAAGGGTAATCAGTCATCCACACCGCATCTGTGCTTTGCAGAACTCTAATTGTAGGGCTGGGAATCCTGCCCTGCAAACAGAACTGTGCAGCATCATTGTGATTTCAAGTACGGACCCTCCTCTCCCCAGGCATTTTAGTCTACTTTCTAGTATTTAGTATCTGTTTTTATAAAATAGATCAATTCTCCTCTGGAAACCAATAATAATAAAGATACTGCTACGAAGCTTCTCTCTTTTACGGAGGAAGAGCTATTTAATGTGAAGTTAGGAATTCTACCCTGCAGATGGCTATCTCAGGGATTTAATGAGAGAAAGAATTAAGCCTCCACAGTGCAGAAAATTTTATTGGAAAGACAGGATATAGAAGAATCACAGTGTCAACTGGCCTGGAAGTGACTTTATTTCATTGTTATAAAGAAATGTTTTGACTTGGGAGATATGGATAGATCACAAAAGAATATGTCAGTTTTGGTTGGGGAGCAGTTGCTCCTCAGTACTTTGCCCTTGACCTGATAGACAAGGGAAATTGCACTGCTCTGATTAATAGGTAAATTTCTGTTTTCAATGAATGCTCTTAAAGCAAATGTGGTTATCAGGCACTTCTTTAGAAGATATGCCAAAGAATAGAGAACTAAAAATGCTGCTAATCACTGTCATCATCTACCGAATTTCATCTACCGAGAAATAAAGCAAAGAATATCAGAAAGGAAAACTATGTGTGTTGAGAAATTAACTCCAAGTATTTCTCAGTCAAAAGGAAAAACTAATGCCTACAGGGTTTCTTTATGGACTGATGAAAATGTTCAAATCTTGAATGTGAAGTGATTGTACAACTCGGTGAATATACTAAAAGCCATTAAATTACGTACTTTAAAAGAGTGAATTTTAGGATATGTACATTATATATACATCAGTAAAGCTTAAATACATATCTGCTTGTGTCCATGTGTGTATGAATAAACCCACCCTGTTCTGTTATAATGCCTTCATCACTAGGAAATACAACAAGAAAACAACTGTAGCAACAATTGCTTTCTGTAATTCTCTCTGAATATACTACTTTTTTCCTTCATATTATATAACTTGAGGAAAAAGTACTAAACAAGATATTATAAATTAGAAAAAGAAAGAAAAAAAAAAACCCTTGAGAGGAACAGGAATTATTTGAAGATATTAGCATTCTTTTATGTTTTAGATTCTTTAAGTGGTTCATAAAGGCCCGATATTAATGATTTGTTCATCTTGATAAGTAATCAATTTCTTATTGACATACAAGGAACATTTTTATGACAAAGATATGCAAACCTTAACTGTTAAATGACTTGCTCAAAGGCATAGCTTTTATATAGCAGAAAGTACAATGAATATAATAAAAATTATTTCTTATAACTAATTTTCAACTATTAACATTTTTCTGGGAAAAAAAAGCAAGCACTATAGTAAAATACAGAATAAAATAAAATTGCACAGCTTAAAATGGCCTTAGACTCTCTCTCCCATATATGCACTAATATAAAATGACCTCAAATATTATGTAACCTCCCATTTTACCTATAAGGATATTTGCAAAGAAGTATTTTTTGTCAAATTGAATGCTAGAGTTTTAGAGTTGTAGCTTATAATTAAGGATCAGTTTATAATATTTAATATTAAACAGGTAATATGAAATAATATTTATTTAGATATAACTTTCCAAAAAATCATAAAATATATATTTTAAATAAAATTTCCATTTTGTGGATCTGCCATATTCATTGTAATATGTAGTTATAAAGGGAATTATAGAGATTATGCACATTTTAATTTTGTGTGAAACAATCATACATAGGGACAAAGAAAAATTGAATATGATGGAGTCCTCTATACTCTTATATAATTGCAAATGGGTCCATTCACTCTGAAACAACCAATTATGCTCCTTTATGCCTCTGTACTTTGATTGCACTGTTGTCTCTGTTCGTCCATTCTCCTTCCATCTGCCAGATTCTACTCAGGATTTAATCAGTATTTTTTAGAAGGTCAAGTACTCTGGGCTGGATATATATGCAGTGAATCAAGGCTGACGAGCATCCTAGCAATTATTTCATGGCTCCTTGGTGAATTCACATAGCCAGTGAATACAGAGGTGCAAAGAAAATAATATTTGGCTAAAATTGAGTTTCAGGGGCTGTAGCATAATTAGATGGTTGCATACACAACTGAATGTGAAATACCAGAAATGCCTAAAAATAAGGAAGGAAGGTGGTCTCCAATGAACCTTCCTAGTTTAGTTTGTACTAATGGGGGAGGAGCTAAAATGGTCAAGTGATCTAAAATTAGCATGCCAAAGTGGCACAGATTCTTTTCCTGTTGGTCACAGATATCGATTGAAATACCCATATTGCAAGGACAATTTTCATTTCTTTCAAATGACTTGTCTGTTCTGTTTAGTCATCTTCTGTTTTGTTCCATTTTCTCATGTCCATTTCCAAATTTTCTGAAGGACTCAGCTCTTCTAATATCTAAGGCTAAGCCATTGATGAGAATATCTTTTTTTTTAAGTTGACCATTTATAAATTGGCTTATTTATTTAAGATTTATTCAGGCCTAATTCCACAATGCACTACCATGGCTTTGATTAATTAGCCATATCTTTCTACTTTATGTTTAAGAAGGAACTATATCTCAGTGGTGCTAAAAAAAAATCCTGATCTCTAGAAGGGGGTGCCAAGGTATGTATGACCATGCTCAATAAATGACCAATGTAGGCAGAGAGGATATAGCCCTGAAACTGCTTAAGTATATATACATAATCTTGGAAAATAATTTGTAGGTTATACACATCTCTTCAATTTCCCCTACATATATTGTTTCTGGAAATTACTTATTTAGAAATTTCTGTGCTCAAATCCACTGTAATTAAATACAGCAGAAGGTCCCCATGAGATCTAAGAATTTACTAAATGAATGGAAATATTTTTTTAATTAGCTATTAAACTGTAAAGTTATTAATCACTAAAGTCTACTCATTAAAATAAGTCTGTAGAAACATAAAAATTCTCCTTCATTAATCTAAGTGTCAAGTAAATAAAATTAATCAATATTTCTATGTAGTGTACATCGTGTTGGATTTAGGAAAAATAGATGGTGTATACATTTAGAAAACTCAGAATTTTAATGACATACACAGCTGTTAGAATGAATCACAATGACAGATTTTATATGTCTCTCTATATAATGTGTACAGTATTTAATATGGATCATCTGATTACTATAAAACATATTGTGAAATTGGTACATACAGTAAATGGGATTTTTTTCCTACTCAATCATTCATTCCTCTGTTGGTATTTACATTGAAGTTATAGTAACAGTCACTTAGACACAAATATTCATGAACTAGGGATGTTCCATTTTATCCTTTGGTATGCCTAGCCTCTTATGAGAAACTTGAAATTAAATTATTGTGTCTAGATACAGGTCTGTTTATCCTTTAAATATAACAACAATTTCTCTTTTTGCAAGAAAACATGTACTATATAAAGGCCAAGAATTCTGTCACACTCTTTTCCACAAATTTAGTTTTGCAGGTATTATGGATCATCAGCATAAACCAAGCATAGATCACATTTTAATTCTTACTACCGAAAGAATTCTTATTTAAAATAATAGAAATTTCCGTTTTAGTATTCCCAGACCATATAAAGCACTGAGTTAAAGAGGAATTACTTACCAAATTGATGATACATATATCTCATAAAAAATAAGGCATTTATCTTTTCATGCAGTAGACGTATTTTCATAATTAGGGTTAATGGCATAGCTTATTGCTACTCAAAATCTCACTAAGAGACAATTTCAGAAAGAAGGTACTACAGGGAAATGGCTATCAACATTTAATAGAGTATAACAATGGAAAATTGCAAACTGCAATGTTCTAGTCTTATAGGAATCCTGGTTTGCATTAATAAAATCAAGGGCTTCAGTCCTTCTCATGTGAAAACATACATTTCTTTTGGTGGAGGTGAGGGAAGAAAGGATATAAAATAAAAATCTGAACAAAGAAGAAAACATATATTGAAAAAAGCAGCAGCTGATATCAATTTCATCTTCTATTAAAAAATCCTTGTCCCAGATCAGTTATTTGTAATCATGTACCACTAATGGATAGAAACCATAGAATGGTTACTGCTAAAAGGAATTGACATTCACTTTTGATACAAAATGAAAAGACCTGCTCTTGTGTTGACAAAAAGTTATAGAACCTACAACTGTCTACATAATGGCACCTAATAAAGGATTTTGACATGGAATTTTGCTCCAGCTTAAATGCATTCACCACATTCTATAGAAGGCTTAAAATAAAAATGGAACTATTACAGTGAAGTTAAATGTAGAGTCAACCCAATCTACAATTTACTTTGTCCCCAAAGACTTTTCTGGGTCACAGTGATGACAGTGGATTTACCGTAGTATCAGAAAAAGCAATGCTCCCATCCTATTGTCTTTTCTAGCTGTCATATACAAAGTGACTTTAACTATAGCAAGGAAAAGGAGATGGCTTTCATACTGCTACATAACCAGAAGAGTTAGAAGAAGCTTCTGAATGGACCTGCTACTAGAAGAGGCATCAGACTCACATTCCACATGGCCCAAAAATGTGGCCCTGGATGAGATTTAGATGACACAGTTCTCAGTTCTTTGAGATTTCAGATTCTAGAGATCTGTGTCTATAACATTTTGCTTAAACAACTTAAGTGACTTTATTGTTCTTTAACACAGTAGAATTTACCAGGACCACCACCATTAGAAGTTTACCTATCTTTAAACCTATTACTTTGTTTTGAAAATAGACTTTGCTTAGGCTTCAATTTATTTAATTTTCACAAAACAGTCCTCAATCTCCTTTTCACTCAAGTAACATAACACATTTTAATATTTCACCTTAAACATCACCTTCCCATCCCAGGAATGGCAGATTTTGCTTCTCTTACTTGATATATTCTCTTATATAACCCTATGTTTTCTCATTATTTACTTGTTTTATTTACTCTGTCTTCCTTGTTTTATAAAAAGGTCAGTATGGTAGGGGAAAATTATATATTCCATCATATTATACAACACTGGATTTAATTGATTTTAATGGTATTTTGAAGTATAAAGTTTACCTGTTCCTTATCCTCCAGTTCCCATGTGTGTCTGAATCTTAACTTCGGTTCCCCTCAATGTGCTGATTTGAAAGGATGTATGTACCCTAGAAAAGCCATGTTTTAATCCTAATCCCATTTTGTAAAGGCAGTCATTTCTTCTGATCCTTATTCAGCACTGTATATTGGAAACTTTAATTAGATCATCTCCCTGGAGATGTGACTCAATCAAGAGTGGTTATTAAACTGGATTAACTGGAGTGGAGATATGTCTCCACCCATTGTAGGTGGGTCTTGATTAGTTTACTGGAATCCTATAAGAGAAGAAACATTTTAGAGAAAGGGGGAGATTCACAGAGAGCAGAGAACGACAGAGCCATGAGAAAGCCACAAGAGAGGACATCGCAGAACCACGAAGCAGAGAGTCCATCAGCCAGGGACTTTTGGAGATAAAGAAGGAAAATGCCTCCTGGGGAGCTAGCGAGGAAGCTAGCAGATGACACCATGTTTTCCATGTGACTTTCTATTTAAGAGAGAAACCCTGAACTTCACCAGCCTTCTTGAATCAAGGTATCTTTCCCTGGATGCCTTAGATTGGACATTTCTATAGACTTGCTTTACAGCAGAAGTGATAGAAAAAATAAAATGGTGGCTTGAAAAAATAGAGGTCTATTCCTCACACATGTAATAAGTTTTCAGGTACCTCATGTGGCCTCATGAAACTCTGGGGTCTTTAAGCTTTTTACAGAACCATGCATTTTGTCTCTCTGTCATTCTTAGCTTGCAGTTCTTATCTTATGGTCCAAAACTCAGGATCTGGTCTTCATAACCATAATCTGCTAGGAGGAAAAAGGAAAGAATGAACTGGATAAAAAAGGTACATGACAGCTATCTACTAAGATAGACTTCCCCATACTGACAATTTTACATGTATCCCATTGCCCAGTAGTAAATTACATAGCCACATCTAGCTACAAGGGAATTTAGAATATCATGTACCCTAACTTAGACACGTTCTTGGTCTTGATACATCTTCCTATGGGGGTGGGCCCATTGTATAGAGGATCTCTTGAAGATGTTACTTTAGTTAATATGTGGTCCAACTGAACTTAATCTGGATTAACTGCAGTCCTTATAAATAGAAGAAATTCAGACAAGCAGAGAGAAAGCCAGGGAGAGGAGCAGGAAGCTGAAAGAACCCAGATAAGAAAGGCAAGGACATTGCCATGTAATAGGAAAGCCACAAACTCAAGGACTTCCACCAGCCAGAATGCTACTGACCCTAGGTATAAGCAAGTTTCCTAGCCTCTAAAACTGTGAGCCAGTAAATTCTTCTTGTTTGAGCCAAAACCAGTTTATGGCATTTGTGATAGCAGCCTAGCATAACTGAGACATCTGGGAAGTAAAATTAGAAATTATTGGAGCGGGGAGAGAGGGTGTCTAGAAGTCTTTGCCATATCAGTTCATTTGAAAGTTGGAACTCATAGTAAATGCCTGACAATTAAAAAGAAAGATTGATACCATCTCTCCTTTAACAGGGCACATTGAAATTTGCTTGGAACACAGTACATTTAATTTTTATACTAAATGATTTGAAGGACTGGAAGCATGAAGACATTATGTCATAAATAAGAAAACGTTAAAGGAAAATATTCAGAGCTACAATTAATTATTAACTTTAAGGGGAAAATTATTGCTAGAAAAGCATCATAATTAGATGAATATTAGTGAAACTCATGAGAATATTACAACTTTTAAAAATACTTTCATATTATGAATTTAAACTCTACATTTCTTACTATTGCTATTAGCTATTGAATTTATGTGTTTCTGTTTATATATACTAGGCTATCATAGAATGAAGAAAAAACATAAATATGCTTAATTCATACTAATATAGTCATATTCAAATTTATACCACCTATCTTTTAGTTAAATTACCTGAAATAATATGTATATAACATACATTATATTCATATTCTTATTTATGTTACCTAGAAAATAAACTCTCTGAGGCAGTGACTTTGTTTTATTCACTGCTATATTAAAAAAGCCAAGAAGAAATACAAAGAAGAGTACAAATATGGTACTCTCATAAAATATTTGCTGAATGAGTGAAAAATGAATTGTTTTATAATGTTTAATTACAGAAAGAAATCAGAATTATAATATTAACACATAACTATATATTATAGTCTTCTGATTCTCTTTTCTGTCCATAGCTTTATTCCTGTTTTTTATTCTGAATTAAGCACCTGAAATACCTTGATTTGCAATAGCCATTGTTCTGGAAGTCTTTCTAAGAACAAATGGCACATTTATATTCTGTGGACACCTTCGTTTAAGGCAGGCTTAGATTTGATTGCAAATTGTTGCCATTACTGGGTTGTTTTCTACATTGCCATAATTGCCATTACATTGCCATTAAAATGTCAGTTTTCCTCATTGTGCTTTCTTTTATTTAGTGATTAAAGTTGTGTTAGATAAAAATGTATCAGGTTTGAGGAGGATTGTGGGAAGATGGAGGGGTAGGAATCTCCCTACTAGAATCAGTTCATCCACAAGAACAAACAATAAATGGACAGGAACTGTCTGAATTAACAATTTCAAAATTATAGAGTCAATAGAACACTGGACAACATTCAGGGAAGAGCAAGAAGAGGTTGGTAAATTTACTGGTTAAGACCAGTAAATTGTTGTCTCCGTGCAGCAGTTACCTTCACCCTATCCCCACCCTCATGGCAGGCTGCAGTGGGGTCTAGCCCATGGCCTAACTTAATAGTGCCAGAATGGGACATAAAAAGCTACTTCCCCAAGATCTAGGGTGGACAGGACCGATTGCTGGCCATGGCTTTTATTAGTGACTTCATATCACTGGGAGCACAGTTCTGAGGGCAGCCATTGTTCCATTCCAACCCAGACAAGGGCAGCAGAGGAGACTTAAAGATGATATACTTCCTCAGAGCTGTGGAGGACACTTGAAGGACAGCATTTGCTGGGAAGGCCAAGAAAGTGCAGCTTTGGGTTGTAATGGAAGAGGCTTGTGGCACCCTTCATGCCCTTCCCTCATCCCTCTCCAGGGCAGTGTGGAGCCAACCAACAGTGCTCCTTTTGTGGGTCCACAGCCTGAGAAAGATTAACTTGGAATCTTTCTCCAGTGTGCCCCTCCCAAGATTTACACCCCCCCCAAGGCGAAAACAGCTTCAGACATCAAATGCAGTGTAAGAAACAACCGAGGCAGGTAGCCTAGGGCAAAGGCTTACCTACTTTAAAAACTCCAGTGAAACACCTAGGAGAAGGAGAAGTTCTGTTGCCCGGGAAGTGGAGGTGGCATTCAAGGTCCTGTAATCAGGGGAACTCCCAAGCCATTAGCAAGCTCAAGCCCAGACAAAGACAGAGGTCCAGAAGTGATATGGAGGACTCTGCCCTTTGCATTTGCCTTCCTGACAGAAATGCTGACATTCAAGAAAAATTTTGTCATCTCACAAGCTCATTAAAAACTCAAGAAATAGATATCTCAGGGAATAAATCCCATTTTAAAATATTAAAATGTGCAAAAAAAGATTACAGGACAAAGAAACAGGAAATTATGACCATCCAAAAATAGGATAAAAATCCATAAAATCCCAAAGAAGAGCAGATAGTGGACATAATGGGCATCATTTTTAAAAAAGACCTTAATATACTGAAGGAGATAAAGGGAAATAGAGAGAAAGAACTAAAGGATAACAAGAAAATATTGTGAATAATAAGATAATCTTAATAAAAACATACATATTTTTAAAGGAACCAAATGGAAGACCACAATAACTGAAATGAAAAATTCCCCGGAGGATTTCAACAGCAGACTGGAACTGGCAGAAGAAAGAATCGACTAACTCATAGACAAGAAAATTGAAATGAGTCAGGCTGAGGAGTAAAAAGACCTAACCTCAAAACTGAAAGAACGAGAAAAAAGAAAGGCAAACTAATCCTAAAGCAAAGAAGGAAACAAATTTAATATATATATATAAGAGCAGAGATACATGAATTAGAGAATGAGAACATAATAGCAAGAATCAATAAAACCAAAAGCTGGTTATTTTAAACTATCATTAAAATTGACAAACTTTTAGCTAGACTAATGAATAAAAAAAACAGAGAGTAAACAAATAACTAAATCAGAAATGAAAGGGGGTCATTACTACCTATCCCAATGAAATAAAAAGAAGTATAAGGGCATACTATGAACAACTGTATATCAATAATTAGATATCCTAGATGAAATGAACAATTTCTAAAACACATAAACTACCTACATTGAATCAAGAAGAAATAGAAGATCTCAAAATTAAAGAAATTGAATCAGTAATAAAAAACCTTCCCCAAAAGAAAAATATAGGAACAAATAGTTTCACAGAAGAATTTGACCAACATTCTGAGAAGAATTTACTCTAATCCTGCTCAAAATCTTCTGAAAATTGAAAAGGTGGGAAATCTCCATATTCACTCTATGAGGCCAAAATTATCTTCATACCAAAGCCATTAAAGGGGCCACATAAAAAAAAATTACAGACCAATATCTCTTATGCCTATAGTTATGAAAACCTCAACAAAATACTAGCAACCAAGTCCAATAGCACAATAAAAGAATTATACACTATGACCAAGTGAGATTTATCCCAGATGTGCAAGAAGGGTTCAGCATGAGAAAATTAAAGACACAACATTAACAGAATCAAGGGACAAAAGAAAGTCACATGATCATCTCAATTGTTACAAAAAAAAAAGGTTTTTGGCATCCAAAACTCCTTCTTGATAAAAAACACTTAGAAAACTAGGAATAGAAGGAAAGTTCCTGAACATGATTAAGGGTATATATGAAAAACTCACAGCCAACATCATACTTAATGGTGAAAGAATGAAATCTTACCCTGTAAGATCAGGAACAATACAAGAACACACAATGTCACCATTATAATTTGACATTTTACTGAAAGTTCTAACCAGAGTAATTATGCAAGAAAAATAATTAAAATGCAGGCAAGTTGGACAAGAAAAATAAAACTTTCCTAATTTGCAGATGACCTGATCCTACATATAGAAAATCCTGAAAACTTTATAACAAAGTTCCTAGAGCCAATACATGAATTCAGCAAAGTTCGTGGGTCAACACCGAAAAAATCAGTAGTGTATCTGTACACTGGCAATGAAAAATAAGAAAAAATCAAGAAAACGTCCACTAACAATTGCAACTAAAAGAATGAAGTATCTAGGAATAAATCTAACCATGATTATAAAGACTTAGAAAATCTCAAAACATTGTTAAAAAAAATAAAAGAAGACTTGAATAATAGAAGACAGTTCCATATTCATGGATTAGAAGACTAAGTGTGGTTAAGTTGTCAGTTCTACCCAAAATGAATTACAGATTTAATGCAATCATTATCAAAATTCCAACAATCTTCCATGCAGAAATAGGAAAGCCAATTATTCACAAGTACAACTATATGGACTAATGGAAACAAATTGAGAGCTCAGAAATCAACCCTTATATTTATGGCCAAGTGCTTTTTTTATAGCAGTATTTTAATTATAGACAAAAATGTAAGAAATATAAATGCCTGCCAACAGAATAGTGATTTATTATTAAAATGGAGTAGTATACAGAATGAAGATGGACACTATTGCCATATGCAATAATTCATGAATCAAAAATAATATTGAGTGATATAAGCAAAAAATAAAAGAAATAATGATGTATGATAAAATACACATAGTTTAAAACATGCAAAACCTGTTCTATAATATTATAAGGCAGGGACATGGTTATCTTCGGGGAAGTAACAATTAACTAGTTTTTGTTCTGCAGAATGCAATAAGAAATATAGTTTATAGATATTTTCTTTCTCTCAGGTATACCTAAGACAAAAGCTTATAACCATTTTGTATCTTGCTTCTACATGTATTATTATATAAATTATTTTTATGAACTATCTAATTCATCAGAAATAGTTGAAAACTTAAAAAATAGCTTCATTGCTAGTAAGAGTTCAATAATGATGGTCATACCCATTTTATATGTTAGTAAACTGTACATAAATAATTACATGGTATGGTTCTTTCAATTGATGACTGTGATAACATTTGTGATTAAAAATTACATTAACATGTGTAAGCATGTTTTTCTTTTAAAGCAAAGGTTTACAATGATTTGGAAAGGCTTCACAAAGAAACCAAATCGTTTAACTAATTTCCGTGTTTTCTCCCTTGTGAATCCTCTGATTGACTCTGAGGTTTCTCTTATAACTGAAGGATTTACCACGTTCATTACAAATATAGGGTTTCTCCCCTGTGTGAGTTCTTTGATGATGAATAGGCTATGACTTCTTGCTAAAGGCTTCACCACAACTGAGGGCATTCATAGGATTTTTGCCCTGTATGAATTTTTTTATGTACAGTGAGAGTTGCTTTCTGGCAAAAGGACTTCCTACATTCATTACAAATATAGGGCTTCTCCCCTGCATGAGTTCTCTGATGTACAGTAAAGCTTGCCTTCTGGTGGAAGGATTTCCCACATTCTTTACATATATGGGGGTTCTTCCCTGTATGAATTCTCTGGTGTAGACCGAGGGTTGTCTTTTGGTGAAAGGACTTCCCACATTCATTACATTTATATGGTTTCTCTCCTGTGTGAGTTCTCTGATGACAAAGGAGATATGATTTAGATCTGAAGGCATTCCTACATTGCAGACATTCATAAGATTTCTCACCTTTATGTGTTCTCTGATGATCAGTGAGAGCTGTCTTTAGACAGAGGGACTTACCACATTCATTACAATCAAAGGGCTTCACTCCTATATGAGTTCTCTGATGATCAATGAGATATGACTTCCTTCTAAAAGCATTTCCACACTGATGACACTTACAAGGTTTTTCCTCTGTGTGAATTCCCTGATAATCAACATTGACTTCCTGCAGAAAGATTTCCCACATTCAATGCATGTATGTTTTCTTTCAATATTGGTTGCTCTTCTCCTTTTATTATATTCATATGGGTTTTCCCCTTTGTAGGTTCTATTAAGTGTAATTAAGCCTCCCTTTTTAAGGAAGGATGCCTCACAGTTATTATATCCAAAGGGCTTTGCTGCAGTATCCATCTTCTGGTATTGAATAAGCACTTCATTATGAGTGAGAGCCCTCACATTATGATTATGGGGTTTGACTCCAGGATGAGCTGTTTCTTGTTTAGTATTGAGAAGTGACTCCCCATATCTGTTAGGCTCAACAAGTCTCTTTCTTGTAAGGCTTAGATTATGGATGATTAATTCTGAAACATTTTTCAAATCAGTCCATGAGTATGATATTCAGAAGGTACATTTTTTTAATTAATAGGGTTTTGCCTATAGCAAATGTCTTTTCGTATAATTACCTTTTTTCCTTAATCAGATTTTTGTGGTTGAGGAATACAACTGATCTTGAATACTTATCTCAGTAGTCCTTGAATTTCACTAAGAAGTCTTCAGCTTTCTAGTTTTCTTCTAAATAGCCATGACCTGCAAATAATGTCCATGGCTCTTCACCTCATTCCAACTTGAGGATCACATCGGGTTTAGTCATGTGACTCCCTGTAGCTAGACTCAAAATGGATCAAAGACCTAAATGTAAGAGTTAGAACTATAAAATTCTGATAAGGTGGCAATATTTTTCCAACATCCCATCCATGTATAGAGTCTTCTGAGCAGGATTCAGATGCTGCCACTCCTCCTGGGTAAAGTCCACAGTCACATCTTGGAATAACACTGATCCTTGAGCCATTTTGAGATTTGCAAGGGATGATCAGTCCTCCTTTGAGCTCCTCTTTAGAAAAGGGGTGGTTCCTAAGAAGGTAGGGCCAACTAGACAGTCAGGCACCCAGTTTCTCAAGCACTCTCAGGCATAGTGAGCCGCAATAACAGTCACAGTGGATTGTGCAAAAAGACCTTCCTCCTCTTCAGCCACCCCAGCTGGTTGCAAGGTCACTGTCTCCTTGGCACCGGGAAGACCCACCAACTAACCTTTAGCTACTGGCCAACAGCCTCCCAAGTGATTTTTCTCAAAGGGGGAAAGACCACTTTTAAGAAAGAAGAGTCTCTTCAACATTTGATATTGAGAAACTGGATTTCCATTTGTAAAAGAATGAAGATAAACCCATACCTTACTACATATAGAAACATCAACTCAGAGACTTAAATAATAAGAGTCAGAACTATCAAACTCCTAAACAAAATGTTAGGAAGTATCTTCAGGACCTTGCGTTAGGCAAGTTTCTTAAACTCTACACCCAAACCACAAGCAACAAAAGAAAAAATAGATTAATGTTACCTAATAAAAGTAATCTTTTTTGCAGCAAAGGATTTTATCATGAAAGTAAAATGAAAACCTATACAATGGGAGAAAATCTTTGGAAACCATATATCCTAAAAGGAATTAATGTCCAGAATCTATAAAGAAATCATCCAACTCAACAAACGACAAACAGCCCAATTAAAAATTGGCAGAAGATTTTTCTAGACATAATCTCCAAATGATCTAAAAGTGGACAAAAAAGTATGTAAAAAATGTTCTACATCACTAGAAATTAGGGAAATGCGAATAAACACAATGAGATACCATTTAATACCCACTACAATGGCTACTATTAAAAGAAGTCAGTAAATTGGAAGAATTGGAAAAGATATGGAGAAATAGGAACGTACATTCATTGCTGATAGGAACATAAAATAATGCAGCCACTGTGAAACATAGTTTGCCGGTTCCTCAGAAAGTTAAGCATAGTTACCATATGACCCAGCAATCATGCTTCTAGGTAATACCTATAAGAACTGAAAACATGGATAGACAAGTATTTGCACACTGATGTTCCTAGCAGCATTATTCACAGTTCTCAAAAAGATGGAAGCAATGCAAGTTTCCATCAACTGATAAATGGATAAACAAAATGTGGCATATATACACAACTATTATTCAGCAATAAAAAGGAATGAAGTTCTGATTTATGCAACAACACGGATAAACCTTTAAGGCATCATATTGAGTAAAATAAGCCAGATTTAAAGGACTAATATTGAATATTCTAACTGATATGAAATAATTAGAATAAGCAAACTCATAGAGTAAGAGTCTAGAATACAGGTTACCAGGGGACAAGGTAGGGGTAGGGAATAGTGAATTAAGGCTTAAACTATCCAATTCCTACTTGTAACGATGGAAATGTTTGTGTAGTGGATTATGATGATGGTGGCACAATATTGTGAACGTATTTAACAGCACTGAATTTTATATTTGAGTGTATTTAAAGGGGAAAATTTTAGGCTGCATTTATGATACTTGAATAAAAATTAAAAAGTAAAAATTCATGGAACTGAACAAAACTGTGAACCCTAAGTTAAACCATGGAGGTTAGTACAATCATAAAAATGTGCTTTTATCAATTATAGCAAATAATCCATAGAAATCAATTTTAATAATCAAGTGGCTATGGGAATCCTGTATTTTATGTATAGTTGTTCTGTCACCCACAATTTCTCTAATTAAAAAAAGTAAAGTCATCAGGTTGAAATTTTCCAATTTTGGAGTTTTGTTCCTTTTAGCAAACAAATAGAAATGTCTTTGGAGTTATTCTGATAAAGTATATATTCAATTCTTCAGATAGCTCAAACAAAAGGAAAGAATTTATCAACTTCCTGATGATAGATTGTTATTTTGTGTATATTCAAGTCTAAAATATAAGGTAAAAGTGAATTTTAAAGACATTTAAATAAAATAGATATTATATTAAAACATAAAGAATTTAAAAACCATTGTACATAAACACAATTTTAAAATCAGCTTGAACTCATTTCATGCACCTCAAATGTATATGACACTGTAAATATTTGTGGAATTAAACTGCTTTCAATAAAAGTGCACATATAAAAGAGATTCATTCATTAAACCTTAGCTTCCAATGCAACATATCAAATTTTCCTCAGTTAGATCTTGACCCCACCCATAACATTTCAGGGAAAATCGATAACATTTGTTTGGTTGTGTATTTTGTTATTTCTTGTGCTAACATTTAGTCTTTACTGCGGATCTAGAAAATAATCAGGTAAAGGAGTTGAGAAAAATAATATAGCACTTGCCTATGGGCGAGGAACTGCTCCAAGTACCTCAAGTATATTTATACATATTTTCCTCACTACAGTCAAATGAAGTATATTATCTCCTTTTAGAAGCACCACACCGAGGCTCAGGGACATTCTGTCACAGACAGTTGCAGAGTGAAGCAGTACGGATCCAATATCTGTGCTCCATGCACCGCTGTGCTGTACTACCCTTCGACAGAGAGACAATATTGCTGAATATTTCGTTTTTAGTCCTAGTTTTAATTAGTGTTACTAATGTGGCTATTAGTGACGTTATTATCACTCACATCAGTATCATTTTTATGTTTATATATTATATATACAATACTTAAGGCTTTACAAATATCACTTCAATTTTTTCAACAATCCTCTTATACCATCTTACTTGTGAATAAATCAAGGGGAAGAAAAGTTTACTAAGCTCTTTGACATCACTTGAACAGCAATTTGTTGAGACAGAATATGAATTAACGTCTGATAACAAAGAGTGTGCCTACTGATTTTCTGATTTTGCAGTCTCACTTAATTAGGCATCTGCTAAAATCATAAGTGGAATTCTTTCCATTTATCTGCAAGTGCTCATTTCCTCATGGAAGCTAAATGATCACATCACATGGATACGTGCATGTGCTCTAGATAAAAAATTCACCAAGATGTGCTATGACTTTGGCTATAGGAGACTTTTGGTTCTACCTGTCCATTCATTTCTCTTGGAAGAGGTTAATTTCAGAAAGCCCCTCTTTGAGTAATGTAAATTAAACTGTTGTTTGTTTATATTTGCCTTAGCATACCTGCTCATTGAAGGGCCCAGTATAATTGATCCTATACCCCAGGAACTATACAAACTAATGATTTTATTTCAGGAGACTCTGGCTATTCAGATAACCTCAGAAGACAACTTCAATGTATTAAAAATATGTAGTGTTATAGCATAATTGTGTATGCTTATACAGATGCATATATAATATAAACACGTAAAATGCAAAAAATACTATTAAAGATCTATTGCAAATCTTACAGTCATATATGATCCATAATAATATATGCATACAGTAAACTCATCCCCAGTCTCAGTCCATCCAATACCTACATTCCAATACTCTGTCCTAAGTTATAATATCTAATTCTTTTTTTTCCATTCTACATATATAATCAGTAATTCTTAATATCATCACATAGTTGCATATGGTATGTATAATCATTTTTTTCTCTCTTATCGTCTTTTTTCTTTTTCTGTTGTCTTTTTATTTCTTTTTCTAAATCGATGCAAATGTTCTAAGAAATGATGAATATAATATCTAATTCTTAAAGCCCATTTTTCTCTTCCTAGACCATTCCTACATTCTTGGTTCATGTCTACGAGTATTTTGGGATAGAAGCAAAATTCCAAATCTAATTGTTTTAAAAGTTAGCAATTACTGGTATTTTTCAATTCCAGTTTTAAATGCAAAAATACTTTCTCCCCTTGTTTTCACAAAAACACTATAAAAATAAACTATCTGTTGAAGCCATATTGAATAGAAATATGTCTGAATAAATTCGTAAGAGCTGTACTTAGATAATCTTGTAAACTTTCCTTAGGAGGTTTATGGTTAAAATACAAAATTGAAGAGCTTGCTATTTTCTTCTGAAGTATTTCCAGAAGCAAATGTGGTGATGGAAAAACAGTAGTTGAATAGAGCAGAAATTCACAACATCATTGCATGGAAAACAAAAATCTTATTGCAGTAAAATACTGTTTGGTTATTTTTGCTAAGACCCACAAAACATTTCTTTTGCCTTCATAACTACATTGAATCTTTTGTCTATATAGCATGGTGTGAGTTTCCTATAAAACTCACAATAAAATTCAGATTGTAGCAAATGCCTTCCTTCTCATAAACAATCGATGAATGGCATGAAGAAATTTGATTATTTTATGTTTGTCGGGTTTTCTTATAGCCCTATTTGTAATTCTGCATAACACTGCAGTATTCCTATGGGCAAAACATTTTTGCAAACTTTGTTTAACCAAACTCACACGGTCCTTCTTAGATCCCCTTTTAACCCAAGAGGATTTTAATAATGATAGCCAATAAAAATAAACGTTCTAAAACTGGACCCCAAAAGCATACAGCCATAAAAAGAAAAGCTAATGGATTTCATTGCATCATAGGTATTTTTTTCTTGTTTAACAAAGTACATAATAAACTAATTTAACAGATAGGTGACCAGCTAGGAGATGAAACATTTTACTGTTTATAGCAACAAAATATTAATATAAATTTTCAACTAAATTAAATGAACATTTATTGTGATATTACTCTGTGTCAACACTGAGAAATTACTTAGGAAAGGGAGCGCAATAAGATACTTAAGGTGAACTCATTTTTAATAAGAAAGATTAACTGTATATTTACAAAATAAGATTTATAGTAGAAGCACGGAAAAGGCAATGTTCTGCTTTCAGAATATGTCCATAAATTGTTTAACATGTTCTCAAAGTTGGGTTCTTGTATGTATCCCTTTCCCTTGAGTGTGCACTAGACTTATTGATCACATTTAACAAATAAATATGGTAGAAGTAATGGCATTTCACTTCTGATACTGGGTCATAAAAGATTTCATAGCTTCCACCTTGCCCTCTGTCTTATAATCCCACTCTGGGGGATGCCAGCTCCCATTTTGTGAGGACACTGAAGCATTCCTATGGGAAGGCCTACATGGAGAGGAGCTAAGGCCTCTTGCCAATGGCCAAGTGAGTGAACCATCTTGGAGGCAAATTCTCTAGTCCCAGTTGAGCCTTCAAGTGACTGTGACCCTGATTGACATCTTGACTGCAAGCTATGAGAGAATCTGAGATAGAAACCCCCAGCTAAGCCATTCCAAAATTCCTGACTCAGAAAAATTCTGAGATATAACATGTTTTTTTATTTTTTCAAGGTTCTAAATTCTGGGTTATTTTTGACACAGCAAAAATAACTAAACCAGACAAAATAGCACAGAAAAGATATGGATTAAATCTGTGGCATGAAAGGACAGGAAAAATGGTTTCCCAAGGGATTGGTATATGAGCTTGTATTTGAAGGAAGGTGAAACATTAACAGGTGAATGGGAAAGGGTATATTATTTACAATATATTCTTAAAATACATCATCTGTATTTGTCATAGGATATGGATATGTATACACAGTTTTTTTTTCAAATTTCTATCACTTTCACTTTTATAAGGTAACAATAGAAATCAATTGACTTAGGAGTGTGAGTTAGAAAGGCATTTGAAAGACAATTTGCTAATGGATCTTTAAAAATCTTTCCATCTTTAAGCAGTGAGAGAAAAGCATTGTCAGAGATAGCTATGCTTAGAATAGAAAGCCAAAACTGTCAATTTATACAGCTTTATGTTTCAAGATATAACTAGGATGCAAAACAGAGACTGATAGGAGTCCAGAAATAGTAAAGGAATAGCTCAATATAAATGGATATGGTTAGATGCAAAAATATGAGTCATATCCTCACTAGAATGTTTTATGTTGATTTTTGGGGAATTACGTACATGTGCATCTGTGTGAAGGTATATTCATATCTTACCCAGGGACCCTTCTCTACATCCCTCCTAATTCTAAACATTTTCTAAGTAGAGTCTTAATTATTTATTTTAAATACTCGTTGAGCATCTATCATGTCACCACCCCGAAGACTAAAGTAGTAAATTAAAAGTGACACAGTCACTGCTCTCATGGAGCATGCAATCCACTGGGAGAGTCAGACAAAAATTAAGCCTAGAAAAAGATGACTAAAATAATAAAAATTCAGTAACTGCCAAAAAAGACATATACGGAGTGCTAAATTGGTTCTGACTTGGATTACATTCTTCTGAAAAACATCATTGAGTATATGATAATTAAGTTGAGATCTGGAAGATGGGAAGCAGCTCACATCAAAAATGATAAGGGAGGGTAGAAGCTAAGAGTATTACAGCAGGAAAACTGCTTATAACAAAGCCCATTTAGGATAGTGTGACATGTCGGAGAAAGTAGGATGCAACTAGCGTGGGTTGATCAAGTGACTTGCGCACAATAACTTGCAATGAGGTCAGGGCCGAGAGAGAGGCTCACAGGTGAGATAGCAAGTACTAAAGGTACTGTTTTATGCATAGTGGAAAATTACTGGAATATTTAGCATAGAAGTGATGGAAATTATGTAACTTATGCTTTATGTTTCAAGTTTACTGGTTGAAGAAGTGATAGAGAATGCATGAAGGGAGGAATAGAGAATCGGATTTTCAATAGAGGCATAAAGGTGATTTGGAATATGGCATTCATAGCGGTGAAAGAAAAAAGCAAATAATTTAAGAGACATTTTAGTCAAAGCATTGGCATGTGATAATGATTTAATAGTCTGAGGGAGAGAAAGAATTAGGGATGACTCTCATAGGTTTCTGCTAGAGCTCAGGGATGAAGGGTTGTACATGTTTAATTAAATTGGGAAAATATATTAACTATTGATTAGTAAATGTAGGTGGATAGGTAGAAAACAAAAATGACTCCTGAAATGTAAAATATTATATTGGCTTCAATCTCTAGGTGTTTGTATACAATTGTGCTGTCACTCTCCATACTAAAATAACTTTTGTCAATTTTAACAAAACTCTGTCTTTTGATCAATTTATCTAAAGTAACACATTAATTTTGAATCCATATCTTCTCTTCCTTAGTTGAGAATCTTAGGAAAGCATAATTTCTGCATCAGTATAAGTCAAGCACCATTATTATAAAATTTTCTACATACTTTTAACCCAAAATTGAAATTACATTAACTGTCACATCTCAGCATCCCAGATTTTCTCATTAAAAAATGAGAGAAGAAAGAAAGAAAGAAAGAAAGAAAGAAAGAAAGAAAGAAAGAAAGAAAGAAAGAAAGAAAGAAAGAAAGAAAGAAAGAAAGAAAGAAAGAAAGAAAGAAAAAGTAAAAGAGAAAAAAGTTAAAATCAGGGTTTTTGTGTTTTGTTGTTGTTGTTCTTGCAATTTAAATACAATACTCTACGCATAGTCAAGTACATTATTATAACAAACTTACCCTTGACCTTCCACTATGTGAGACTCTACTTCTAGAACCTCCATCTGGCAAGAGAGCTATCACTTGACAGTTGGAGCACTTTGTAATAGCTGATATATTACAGGGTGATAAGAAGCCACTTTATTTCTTAATGACCACTCTGATTCCAGACCATATTTTTTATTAATGTGCTTTCTTGGCACCCAGTGAGTCCCAGATGTTACTAATGAATCTATACTAAGTTCTCACCTTTCTGAACACTTGAATATGACTGTGAACATAGTGTAAGTCATCAAATGCCCAATATGTTCAATGAGATGCAAAATACATAGAGAAACAGCTGGCAATATTTATGTTCCTAATGAAATTTGGCTAACCTGTGCTTAGACATTATGCAAAGTATTTTAATTGTCTACTCTTGTAAATATTCTGGATCACTGTAATTCCTATTAGAAATTGTCTATATTGGTTATATTCTTTATTAGTAACATTACTTATAGATATAACTCATGAATTGATTGGTAAGATTCTACAACATAAATGAACCTTTAAAACAAAACCAGCACAAAAGGGCAAATACTGTGTGATTCCACTGATATGAAAAATCTGGAATAGGCAAATTCACAAAGACAGATAGTAAATTAGAGATTAAAGGGGCTAGAGGGAGGAAGAATGGGGAATTACTGTCTATAGGTACAGAATTTCTGTTTGGGGTCATGAAAAAGCCTTTGTAATGGATGATGGAGATGGTAGCACAATATCTTAATTGTGATTAATGTCATAGAATTGTACACCCAAAAATGATAAAAATGGAAAACTTTGTTACATATGTTCCATTAAAAATTAAATGAAAAATAAAAGATAAGTAAGCCGCAGCCTTAAGAAATAGTTTCCATGGTCAGTTTTACCAAAAACATTGAGCGTTTGATCTCTATTTGTCTGACATTTGCATCTATCACTGTGCTGGTTTGAATTTATGGTGGGCCCCAGAAAAGCCATGTTCTTTTATCCTCCATCAATATTGAATGCCGGGAGCTTTTTGTTTGTTTCCATGGAGCTGTGACCCACCAATTATGGGTGGTAACTTTTGATTAGATGGCGTCCATGGAGTTATGACTCCCCCCATTCCATGTGGGTCTTGATTAGTTTACTAGAATCCTTTAAAATAGGAAACATTTTGGAGAGAGTCCCTTTTTTGAGCCATGAGAGAGCCTGTATAGCTGGAGACCTTTGGAGAGGAGGGAAAACGCCCCCAGGGAAGCTTCACAAAACAGGAAGCCTGGAGAGAAAGCTAGCAGATATTGCCATGTTCGCCATGTGCCTTTCCAGTTGAGAGAGAAACACTGAACTTCATCGGCCTTTCTTGAATGAAGGTAACCTCTTGTTGGTGCCTTAATTTGGACATTTATATAGACTTGCTTTAATGGGGACATTTTCATGGCCTTAGAACTATAAACTAGCAACTTAATAAATTCACTTTTTAAAAAGCTATTCCATTTCTGGTATATCGCATTCTGGCAGCTAGCAAACTAGAACAATCTTTCTGTTGGTTTTTAACTCAAAAGAAAAATAGAGTTTATGCTTATTATCCTGATAAACCCCAATTTCCTTGTTTTCATACTTAGCTCTAACTCAGCTATTTAATATATGAAAGACGGAGTGAAGACGATGTGTACTCAAAATCAAATAAGTAATGTACTAATATAATATTAAAGACTGACTCATTTAAAATACCAAATATAAATCCAGTCTAAATAGAGTCATCATTATTTAAAGACAGATTTCCTTTTGATTATAAGATAAACTAATATGAAGGTATTTTATAAACCATGAAATATCATAGCTGGTAAAGTTGCTACTGATGTTTTTAGAAATTATATTTATTAATATTAAAAGTATGGGGTAGACTTAATCTTTCTGGTTGGGATTTAGACCTTGCCAAGAATGACAAACTTATGTACAACAATTCTTTTCCAAAATACCATATGATAAGCTAGAGAAAGATTACATTAAATAGAAATTATAGTTCAACTTTCAATGGAAGATTTTCAGTGTCTCAAGCAATAAATCAATTCAACATTGATGAAAACCCTATCTCCTAAACACAAGACAAAGGATCTTTTTCTTCTACTGAATTCACTGTTTTTGTCCAGCTTGCCAACGGGTACACCCTTCCCAATTCTGTAGTAGTAGGGAGGGTCAAGGTACAAATTCATTTTTTATAATGTTGGGATTACTCTTCCTAGAGGAAAAATGCTGGTAGCTCCTATTGGGATTTTGTTGGTTAATTTGATTCGGTGGTGTATTAGTTTGTTAAAGCTGCCAGACTGTAATATACCAGAAACAGAAAGGCTTTAAAATGGAATCTAATAAGTTGCAAGTTTACAGTTCTAAGGTTGTGAAAATGTCCAAATTAAGGCACTAATAAGAGGTGACCTTCACTCAAAAAGGCTGATGCCACCTGGAACACCTTCTAGCTGAGAAGGCATGTGGTTGTCATCCACTGGGGTCTTTGGCTTCTGCACACTTCTGTCAGCTGGAAAGGCACATGGCAATGTCTGCTAGCTTTCCCTCCTGGCTTCTTATTTCAAAAGGCTTCCCCAGGATGTTTTCCTTTTGCATCTCCAAAGGTCTCTGGCTGTGTGGCTATGAGCTTTCTCCAAAATGTTTCCTCTTTCAAAAGTCTCCAATAAACTAATAAAGACCACCCTGAATCGGCATGTCACATCTCCATCTAACCAAAAAGCCACATCCACAATTGGGTGTGCCACTTCTTTTAGGAGATAATCTCAGTGGGTCAAGAACATAATGGGAATGCCACAACTCTGTGGAGATAATCTAATGAAAAAGGTTTCTTCCCTACAATATTGAATCAGGATTAAAGGACATGGCTTTACTGGAGTACACAACACTTTCAAACCAGCACATTCCACCCTCTCACCCCCCAAATCATGTCCTTTCCATATACAAAATGCAGACATTCCATCACAATATCACAGAGCTTTAAACCATTTCAATAACAACACAAAGTCAGAAACAGTATAAAATCTTATTGAAGTCAACTACAGATGTGGTCTATCCTAAGGCAAAAATTCTCCTCTGGCTCTTAATCTGTTAAAATCAGAACAAGTTACCTGCTGCCAATATACAAATGAGGGACAGTGATAGGATGCATATTTCCATTGCTATAGGGATAAATTGAAAGGTAAACAGACAAGAATATTTGTTTCTAATTGACCAAGTAGGAAAGGGCATTTTTAAGTAGTAGTACATCTTAATTGTTTAATCTGTCAACCATTTGAAAAATGCAAATGATCCCATTAATAATAATAACTCATTATCCTACAGAGTAGGTGGAAGTTGTGGACTATAAACTCAGGGAGTTGTAACTTATAAAGGTTAGGATTTTTTTTATTCCCTTTATCCCCTTTGTTCCTTCCCACCTTATCCTAGGATTGGTAACTTCGCTCAATACTGAAATAAAGTTTTGCTAACAGGGGATTTGTTTTGTAGATGCGCTAATCAAACATATTAGCATCCTTTCTTTCACATTCTGGTCAGACTAATATTTGGTTCCCACTAGCCTCAACCAAATGGGACACTGGAAAGATGAACCTCAACCCCAGTACAAAGGGGGAAGGGCAAAGAAAGGAGATAATGGAGAAGAAAGGAAGGAATGGAGAAAGGAGGAGAGGTAAAAAAAAGGAAGCGGGCAGGCAGGGCAAGGACTAAATGACCTTTGTTTCCCCTTCCAATGAGGCTTTTATATAGAGTGAAACGGGATTATGTGAGAATGGTTTTGCAGAACGTAGTATTTCTATTACTATTTCTAAATAAGAATTTACTCACTCAATAATAGAGTATGCCTACAGGCATTTTCAGATATTCCTCTTCATGATACAGTGTTGTATTTAAAAGAGGACCCAACTTGAGTCAATCATGCCCTTATAAATATCATTACTTTCAAATAATTTCAGATATACAAAATGTCAAAATAGGGCAATGAATTCCAAAGAAGTTTTGAAGCTGTGAAAATATTGATTCATTTTTTATAGGTAGCTTAGGTAATAAACTCTCCAATTTTCATGAATTTTAGTTCCAAACCAGATCAAGATATTGGGAGGAATATCACAGCTTAAGCAAAATGCAAAGGTAGAATAGCAAATGATTGATTTGTATTAAAATAAAGAAAGAAATCTCCCTCAATACCTGACAGCCTGTTCTTAACTAGCAGTATACTAACAGAGTTAATGTAATGAACCAGTTACATACAGTATTTTCCCTTTTGGTGAATAATAATTCATAAAACTTAGGTTAATTTGTAAAACATGTGGGACTCCAATTTCCACTGTAAGAATGGATAGGTTTGTACTTTGCGCCAGATACCAGCGTCATCACAGAAAAGTCTGGATAATGAGAGGAAAGTAGAGCCTTACTTGGCTACCCTGTTGCTTAGCAAAGAAAGACATATTATGCTACATCATCCTACCTTGATACTATGGAGAAGCAACTACCAAAAACTTAAGTCTTTTAATAAGGCTAAAACTACATTTCCTACTACTGATTAGGGGGAAACATGAGGAGAACTTCAGGCTGAAAATTTCAGGTTTTGCTTCTTGTATTACCTGTTTTGCTTTTTTTTGTGCTGTTTTTGTATTGTTTTGTTTTTATCCTAGGGTAAACTGGACATGATTCAAAATATTCCTTGAGTTTTGGCCTTAACTTTTGTGTGAAATGAATTTAATGGCAATCAGAAGGAAACAAAGGAAAACGTTTCAGGCACAATGAGCACACTGCTAGCACCCTCACTGAAGCACAGCATGGTTCCATTCTGTTGACTTGTTCCATTCCATTCGACTGAAATCTCAATTTATCCATTCCTATATATATATATGGCTGAAATTGTGAAATTCTCATGCCTCCAGATGCATTTTTTCCCTCACTTCCTTGTCTAATATGATACCTGCTTTCTTAATGCTTTCCTTTTCATATGTCCAGAGTGTGAAAAGTAAAACACAAAGACCCTCTTCTATTCTGATCCTTAGAGATCTTTTTCCTTATTTTTTTCAACTTTCAAATTTGTTCCCTCTTAATTTTACACTTACATATCCTTTGGTTTCCTTGTATGCAATTCTACTAGTGCATAAAATTTTTTTTAAAAGATTTTGCCTTAGCTCTACACATACATAACTGAATTAGACTTAGAAACAATTGGCTATCTATACTGCAAAGTTATAGCTACTAAAAGAAAAACAGATACATAAAATTTTGCCCTTCAAACTTTCTGCCTTCTCTTTTCTCTTCTTATTCTCTCTCCTGTCATTCCACTGGGGAAGGTACTTCTGCAAACTTAATAGATTGGGAATTAAGCTATTAACTAAGAATAGAATTAAGGTGAGTCCTCTCACCTCACTTGTAGGGGTGGGGAGGAGAGGGAGAAGACAATTAAGAAGAAACAACCAAATTCTAGTTAAAACAGTTTTTCTTTCTTTTCAATTTATTTGATAATTTTAAAATATTATTTGTGGTTCTCATAGAAACTATGAGATTTATTAAATGCAACCAAATCTATTATTGGTTTCAGAAATTTTCAGCCTAAATATGAAAATATAATGATAACTGAAAATGAAATGTGGTAAACCTTCAAAAATGATGATGTGAAAAAAGTGATGGAAAAGTGGCAAGATGTTTTTTAATCCTCCCTCTGCGTGTGTATATATAAATATATATGTATTTGCATATGTCTATGTCTATAAAAGCAAGGAGATTGGGCTCCAACAGCGTAGAGAAAGCTACAACAGCATAAAAGAAAGGGAAAAAAGTGAAAAACTTGGAAATAATATGCAAAGATGAAATACTGAAAACTTTCCCCCTAAGATCAAGAACAAGGCAAATATGTCCACTACTGATCCATATTCTACAAGAAGTTCTAGCCAGAGCAATTGAATATGAAAAATATATAAAAGGTATCCAAATTGGAAAGAAAACTAAAACTATCTCTATTTGATCTGCATGATCCTATATATAGAAAATGCAAAGGAATCTGCCAGAAAGTTAATAGAGCTAATAAACAAATTCAGCAATGATGTAGGGTACAAGGTCAACACAAAAAATAAATTCTGTTTCTATATACCAGCAATGAGCAATTTGAAGAAGAAATTAAGAAAACTATTCCATTTACATTAGCATCTTAAAGAATAAAATAATAGGAATAACTTTAACTGAGGATTAAATTGTATACTGAAAACTTCAAAATGCAACTGAAAGAGATTAAAGACATAAATAAATGGCAAGATATCCTACATCATGGATTGGAATACAATATAGTTAAGATGGTAATATTCAACAAAGTAATACACAGATTCAAAGCATTTCTATCAAAATTCCAGCAGGCATTTTGCAGAAATGTAAAAACTGAGCCCTAATTCATAGGGAATTCAACAGGCCTTGAAAAGCAAAAATAGTCTTAATAAGGAGGAACAAATTTGGAGGACTCATATGCTCTTATTTCAAAACTTACTACAAATCTACAGTAATTAAAAGAATATTATATTGGCATAAGGATGGACATACTGATCAATGGAGTAGAATTAAAAGCCAAGAAGTAGACCCTCACATCTATGGCTAACTGATTTTAGGTAAGGGTGCCAAGAATATTCAATGGGAAGATTTGATGGTTAGGTTCATGTATCAACTAAGCCAGGTGATGGTACCTATTGTCTGGTCAAGCAAGCACTGGCCTAACCATTACTGTGAGGACATTTCATAGACTTAAATCACTGATCAGTTGACTGCATCTGTGGCTGATTACATCTGCAATCAACTAAGGGGAGTGTCTTCCACAATGAGAGAATCCAATCAGCTGGATTTAATTCACTCAGTTGAAGATTTTTGTGGGGGGAGGTGACAACTTCAGCAGTCAGAAGAGGGAACTTTCATCTTTACTTCCGCCAGCTAGCCTGTACTGGGAATTCATTAGAAGAGCTTCATTGCTTTTGCCAGCTCACCTGTCCTATGGAATCTGAACTCATGCATCTCCATAGCTACATGAGACTCTTGTATAAAAATCTCATATTTACAGATATCTCCTGTTAGTTCTGTTTCCCTAGAGAATCCTGACAAATACAAAAGAGAATAGCCTATCGGACAAATTATGTTCGGGAAACATGATATCCGCATTGAAAAGAATGAAGTTGGACCCCAACCTCCTCCCAAATACAAAAAACTACCTCAAAATAGATCAAGGACCTAAATAAAAGAGGTAAAACCATAAATCTCTTAGAAGATAACAGAGGGACAAATCTTCATGACTTTGTATTCAGCAATGGCTTCACAGACATGACACCCAAAATCATGAAAACCAAAAGAAATAAATCTGACTTCATCAAAATTAAAAAGGACATGATGAACAAAGTAAAAAGTCAACTTACATATCCAGAGAAAATAGTCGCAAATCACATATCTGATAATATATCCAGAATATATATAATATTTTAACAGCTCAATAATAGCAAGACTAACAATAGAATTATAAAATAGGGAAAATATTTTGGAAGACATTTATCCAAAGAGGATATACAAATGGTCAATAAGCATATGAAGTGATGCTCAACATCATCAGACATTGGGGAACTGTAAAACAATACCACAATGAGCTATCACTTCATATCCAGTAGGATGGCTATGCATTTCAAAATAGAAAATAAGTGTTGGAGGGGAGGTTGAGAAATTGAAACTTTTGTGTATTGTTATGTAATGAGAACACTTGTGTACTGTTGCACAATCCCACTGTTTCATATTGGTGGAAAGGAAAAATGGTGCAATCACTGTGTAAAGCATATGGTGGGTCCTCAAAATGTTAAATATAGAATTATTATATGACTTGGCAATTCCACTCCTAGCTATAGACACAAAGAAATTATAAACAGAGATTCAAACATAATTTTACATATCAATGTTCATAGCAGCTTTATTCACAATAGTTAAAAGGTAGAAACAACTCAAGTATCCATCAACAAAGGAACGGATAAATAAAAGGGCACACGCACAATAGAATATTATTCTGTCAGCAAGAAACATACTGCAACATGAACAACCCTTTAAAACATTATGCTGAGGGGAAATAAGCAAGGCATACAGGATAAATATTGTATGGCTTCACTTATTTGAGATATTTAGATATGGCAGTATTATAGCGACAGATTAGAGATAGATTAGAGTGGATTAGGGGAAGGAGTAGGATGGGAGGGATGTTGCTGCTTGATAAATTTTGGAAAATTTTTAAATAAAATTAAATAAAAATTTAAAAATAACAAAAGGCAGTAAGAATTGGACAGTGGCCATAAAAGCTGAAGTTAAGTGCTAAATTTATTGTGTGTTTATAAGTAATGGTTATAAGTAAAATGGTTAAAAACAGGGGAAAAGATTAGTGAATAAAGAATAAAAGTGGGTTTTAAGATGTTAGTTCTATAACACTGAACTGAGTTACCTCCTAGGTAAAATAAAAATTAGATAAATAAATTGTAAAAGCAGGCAAGGCAAGGCATCTTGCTAAGATCTCTGCCAAGAATGTGAGTAGCTGAGTGCTAGGTAGAAGTTGAGCCTTGAAGAGGCAGTTTAAGCAGTGAATTCTTCCCTGAGTCCCTGGCTGTATTAGATCCGCTTGGCTCAGAGAATGGAAACCCCCCTTCTTCTCTGCTCCCTTCTGCAATCCTGCTTGGGGCACTAATCTAGTCAGACACAACCCTGGGAGCAGGTTACCTGGGGCCAATCTTAACTACCCTCCAGTGAAGATGAGGGGGGCTGGGAATACAGAGTCAGTAGAGTTGGGAGGGTGGTCCCCCTTCCTTCTGGCTTACTCAGAGGATCAAGAAAACCAATGGTCCCCTGTGATGACATACATTGTAGGGAGATGGGCAAGAGGATTGAATCACATGGAAGCGGTGACTCGGGTGGGTTTTATTATTAAACAGTCCCACTATTTCATGTGCCATGCTCATTTTACTTTTATTTAAAGAAGGCTCCCTTCCCAGCACCTTCACCTCACCCCACTGGATCCACTTTCACCATCATCTGAGCTGAAGGTGAATTCCTGATCCTTCTCAGCCTGGTTGGAGATCTACCAATATCACAGGCTACAGTGTGTTCCCCACTCTCTGTATATGTGTCTCTGCTCCTCTCTGTTT